>ML778101.1:1610932-1625592 GCA_009831015.1 Picea engelmannii | reverse complement strand
TAATCAACCTCATGAGGGAAGGTGAGGAGTTTTCTAATCTAATGGCTGAGATTAGATTAGATGGGTGGCTGAGATTTGGTGTCTCTTCACTCACCCTCACTTTAATCATAAAGTTATCTTTTAATTTGCATCTCACAAATTAAATGACTAAGACCCACATTCGGCAATTTCTCCCCTTAGGCGCCTAGGGAAGAGAAACACTTGCTTTGGTACTTCATTTTAATTAAAAATTTAACATTCCTTTGAATGGAACAATTGTTGTTCCTTTTGCATGTCTGCTATTCCTTTGAATGGAACAATTGTCGTTCATTTTTCGCGCCCGTTGTTCCTTTTGCACACCTATTGTTCATTTTTTCATTCCTTCCCTACATTGCTAATAAAACACTAAACCATTCCTTTGGGGTACAACTTTCACCAAATAATTTTCACCAGCATTATTTCTAACGATCTATCATTATTTTGTGGACTATCTCCCATACCTTATCAAATTGTTTTTTTGGATCACTTTCTTCGAAATATCTTAAACCTTGTTCATAACCTGTAACCACCATAATTCATTTCTTTTCCCTTTTACATACAAATACACTTAAATGATATCTCACCTTTATAATTAATAAGGAGTCTGCAGCACACTTTTACTTGGAATCCTTACACTTCTTTATGCCATCCCTTACTCTTAAGGAGTAGATGAGCCTCCCTTCATACACTTACAAAAAAATAAAAAATAAAAAAAATCAATAAAATTTCTTTCTTTTCCCACAAAGAATAGGGGGTCTCATCACAATCCAACCTACCACGATCATTGGATACTAACCTAAGTGACATTCCCACTATGGCTACCACACTAGGGCAATGGCCTTTGACATTTTATTTTGTCAAAGGACAAGAGGTCTCATCACGAGCTGACTTGTTCACTTACGTTACACTCTAGTGAGTGGCATTATCATCATCTAGATACCAAACCAGGATAATGGTCTTTTTTTCGTGAAAAACACTAACAAATTTAATATATATATATATATATATATATATATATATATATTTCAAAAAGAATAGGGGGTCTCATCACGAGCCAAGCTATCACGATCATAGGATAATAACCTAAGTGACATTCCCACTATGGCTACCACACTGGGGTAATGGCCTTTGACATTTTCTCGTCAAAGGACAAGGGGTCTCATCACGAGCCTGCTTGTTCACCTAAGTTACAATCTAGTGATTGACATTATCACCATCTAGCTACCAAACCAGGATAATGGTATTTTTGGAAAAGACGATTCAAATAATTATCAAGGATACAGGCTCATCTAAGGGTTAAAAGGAAACCCTGTTGAGGCTATGGACACCTACTGGCAACAATGGCTCTGCCTGTGGTATGGAAGTTTACTTTAAACACCAAGTTTCTGTGTGTCTCTAGATTTCCTTCACTCAATAACGAGGCTATCATTTCGGTTGTATTCAATAAAATGGAAAAGTAACAACATTATGATATGTGGGATATTATTTAAATGAACATATTTAATTTATTCAGTGTATGTATCCTTAAACAATTCTTTTGAGTATAGGTATATTTCAATTCCACAAAAGAGGACTAATGTTTAATGATTACTGTTAAAATATATTGTTTGAAAATAAATCATTGATCCCCATTGGTGGCGACAATACAATCGTTACTTCTCACCATAAATGCATACACTCATTACTTTCCCCTACATTGACGGTCGAGGTTGACCTTTATATTAATGAGGGGAGTGGACACTTGACATGCTTCTCGATAAAGATAGTAATGATTGTAATAAATACCCACATTTGTAAACACTTTTTATCTTTGATATTTTCTATTTTCGGTAATTTTTCCTCCGAGCTAGTCTAACCAAGTCTTCTACCAGGAACGATAGTTGTCCACATTTTCTCACAAAATGGGTGACAGAGGTGTGTAGGGAGCCAAATTTACTACAGGTTACAGAGTAAGCAAGAGAAATCCTACACCGTCTGGGGTGGATGGAATACTTCAACTGTTTGCAAGGATATGACACGAATGTCACGCTTGAATTCCTTCAGAATCTGCAGGGAGAAATCTCTATGGTGCAAGGCATACAAATCTCAGTCACCCCAGAAATATTAGCAGAGGTCACAAGCCTCCCTAACATAGGAATTCAGTGGATAGGGAGATACACAACACTGAAGGAAGATGTGGAAACTTTCATAGACCCTGGGGAAGAATTGGATAAGAAGGGAAAGGGACTTAATCCCAGTACCCTCAAAAAACCATGGAAGGAACTGGTAGGGATAATCCAGTGGTACATCACCTGTGATGGATGATATGACGTAATTCAACCTCACCACCTCAAATTTTTGACATCGCTAAAAAAACGGTTAGTACTTAATCTACCTTTCTTTTTGAATGCCATATTACATGAGGTTTCCTTAAGAGAACAAAAGTCCAAGGATCCTGTTACTGTTATCAGTCACCAGAGATTAGTTAAACTGATAAAAAATAAAGAACTTATTCGAACTCAATTGACCTGGGATAATCTGATTAAGGCCAATAGACCTCCACAACTGGAGCAGCCTGAATTATGCCATGAAGAACCACCACAGGAAATTGAAGATAGATAGGCAGACAAGACTATGACCCAAAGAGAAATCCCATCTCCTCAAACTGAAGCTAAGGCAGACCCTGCCCAAATCATAGAGGCCCAGACCTCCCAGACCTCACAAACACAAGCATTAATGAAAAAGAGGAAGAGAGCAATAACTTCCCCTAAAACCATCATTCAGACAAGGAGAAGAAGAAGAAGAATTCAAGAAACAACTAAAGCAATTCAGGGTACAACAAAACAGCCTGAAGAACCTTAGAATTTTATAGAACAGTCTCCATGGGAGAATGTTCAAGAAATCGGGCAAGCAGAATAGACCTCACAAAGGAATGATTAGGAAGACACCCAATCGACATTAAAGCATCTGAAAAAACAATTTTTGAAGAGCTATGAGGTAGAAATAGCCCAGGTTTTGGGAAGCTTAGGATCCTCAATTGACAGAGGCACAAATAATCTAGAAAAAATCCCAGAACAAGCCTCCTCTTCAAAACCAGCTGAAGATTTTCCTGATATTGAAATGTCTTTTCCAGAGGACACAGCACAGGAAGAACCTCATTTTGAAATAAGAAGCCCTCTTGGACAGATAGAACATTTGGAAGGAATAAAGGAACAACCATCTGCTATCCAAAATGAAGAATACCTTGAGGCCTCTCATAAACAAAAATCATCCAAGAGCCATAAGAAAATTAGAAAGTTAAAAAAAGATAACAAATTGTTGAAGAAAAAGGCTAAGAAGGTTGAAGTATTAAAGAAGAAGGTGGGTAAACTCAAGGAAATTATTAAGGAATTGAGGAAACAGTTAGAACAAGCAAATAAGGCCCACAGAAGAAAGAAAAAAAAAAGGGCCAGAGTGCAAGGAAGAAACCCTCTTCCTAAAGAAGCATATAGTACAAATTCTGTAGGGATACATATAGACCCTAAAGAAATAGTAGTAGAAGAAACAATAGCTCAGAACAAGGAAGTAATTCCTTTATAAACACAAGAAAATATGATAGATACAGAAGCAATTAATGCTGAGGTGCAGATAGACACCTCGGTATTAGAGGAAATATCTCAACTCCTTGAGCAGAATTCTATCATCAGGAGATTGGAGGAAAAATTGATGAAGTCTCAACAAACCCTGGTTCAAAAAAAAAAATGAATTACTGACTATGGCAGAGCACCAGGCACTCCAGTCCCAGAAACAGAGTTTTATTGTGGACACACTGGAAGCAGAGTTTACATAGGCCTAGCAAGCATTAACTCAATCCAGGGAAGAAATGGGTGCTATGGAAGAATACCAAGCATCCCAATCTCAAGCACAGGGTGTCACCATTGATAAACTAAAGGCAGAGATGGGACAAGCCCAACGAAATTGGCTCAACACCAAGATGAGATGGTCACTAGGGTTGAACATCAAAATATTGTTAAACAACTAAAGGACATGACAACAACAGAGAGTGAGACCTATGTTGTGCTCACAAGAGCCCAAGGGAAGGTAAAAAACGTGCAAACCCAATTGGAAAAAGCTTTGGAGAAAATCAAAGAAATCTATGATGTCTACTCTGATGCTATTAATTGTAGAGCCCCTGCCACCAATTACACTTTATTATTGTTGGAACGATATCTGTTATTGAGAGTGAAGGCCATCAGAGTAGGTAAACCTATTTCATTTTCCACTGTAACTGAGTTTATTTCATGTTTCAAAGAGAAAGATGAAAAGGTACAATACTTTTTGTGTGAGTCGTACTTTCATAATTTCATTATGGAAGAAGAAAGAAAAGATAACCCTGGCCCATTCATAGGTGACATACAGTTTCAATCATTTATGTCATTTACTCAGAACCAAGTCACATGGGCTAAAGCTCATAAAACCTTCCTAAAGAGGGAAACTAGACTAGATCTTTGGGTTAGGGGAGAGCCTCCAAAGTCCTTTCTAGCCATTATGTGACATAAAACCTTTATGAAAAGAGGGGGGGTCATAGACTCCTTATCCCCTATCCATATACAAGTTATACATTCAGGTATCACTCGTTTTAGAGAGCTTAAGGAAGAAGCTCGTTCTTCTTCTAAACTGAGATGGGATGCATCCTCCAGTGAAGTAAAGAGTAGGGAATCCTTTGGGTACAGGAATTTCTTTGCAGCTACTTTCAGAATAGAAAGGTATTCTATATTTATCCAAGAGGAAGGGCTTGCTTGGATTGGGTGCAGATATAATCTCCCTATCATCTGGTTTCCTCCAAAAATTTACCAAAAATATTATCAAATTATCAAGAAAAGGGAGGATGTTGCTTTTTGAGAACTCAAAAGAAGCAATGGGTTCAGAAGGCCTGGTGAACCAACCTTTCCACCTTACAACATTACTGCTTTACATGTAATATCTTAGCTTGCATGAGGACATGAAAGAAGGTAAGCTGGGGGGCATGTTAGGTTATGAAAAAGGTATAAATATCTTCCTTTTTCCCACATTTCATGATATCATCTTGATTGACTTTTCGGTTATTTAGGAGCAAATAGAATAGAAAATGAATAATATAATCTTTAGCGTTATTGTTGAAGTTAGATTATATAGATCCTAAAATATGATTGGAATTGTCTGGTTTTATTACAGGATTGGTTAAATATTGTCAAACCCAAGATAGAAAAGGAAATCTTGAAGATGCACAAGGTATTGGAGGTTGAGGACTGTATGGCGCGAGGCAGTTTTGAAGATGATTGAGTTTCTTATATTTGTAACTTTATAATAGTAAAGCAATCATGAGGATCTCTCAATCCTCAAGATAGCTTAATTTACCCAGATTGTTGTAATATATAAGGGGTAAATAGATCCTGAAAAGATATAGAAGAATTGCACCCAAGAACTTAGAACTTACAATTTCTCTGTGTTAACAGTTTTTGTAAAATGTTGCACCAGCTATGAAATCAATAAATGCTTTGAGTGGTTTTACCATTTCTATATATTGAATTTCAAATAGCAGTGCTTCTAAGGACCAAGGGCCCAGTCTGAAGGAGCTATTGGTCGACCTGTAATTGTATCAGTTCAATTTTTGTTTTCTGATTCGATTCTCTTTTACAGTAGTTAAATGAATGCATAAGCGTGTTTATGATTTCATGTCAATTGCAAGAGATAGATATTTCCTGAAGCATTAGATGATTGTTGTTCCAATTCCTATTACAGAGATTTGATGCGTGACAGTTCCTCATAAGTTCACATTTGTTGTTCCTTTCACTTAGTTTACATTTGTTGTTCCTTTTACTTAGTTTACATTTGTTGTTCCTTTCTGTTAGAATATAGTTGTTGTTCCTTTCAATAGAAGTACGATTGTTGTCTCTTTTCAATTAGATTACAGTCTCTGTTTCTTTCCATAGATAGAGTAATTCGCCTTTTTCCTTCCCAACAATTTGATTCATAATAATAGTCAATTATTCAAGTCCTTATTTAGATTCAATTATTTCTCTTAAAATGAATTCAATAGATTAATTAGTTCCTTTCCATTGCACACCTTTAGATTTCAATTCCTAGAATATTTAATGCATGTTTGAGGAACTTGATTTTTTATAAACTTATATTTTCTTTAACTACACGATTTTAGCCTCTACGAGCTATCTGCATAGACTTTGCCGATATTCTTGAGATAAAAGACGAATCCTCAGGTTGATAAATTAATGTTAAAATAAGGTTTTTTTTAGACATCTTTGGACCCCAACAACTTGTAAAATGGAATACATTTCCTTGTCATAAGTGGGGTATTTCCGGAAAGTATTTGAGAATTGCGCCAAGTGGGGTATCTCACTATGGTATGCCATCGGATGATCGTGTTAAGTGAGAACTGTGCCAACAACATAGTCGGATGCATCAGTCTCAATCTCAAATGGTTGTTTCAGATCATGTAAGGAGAGTACTGGAGCTTAGCACAACTGATGCTTCAGATCATCAAATGCTCATTGTTGTTCCTTCCCCCATGTGAAATTTTCCCTGCCACCGCCCTTGGTCACTAGGTCGAGGGCCCATGCAATATGGGAGAAACCAAATAAGAACCATCGATAGAAGTTGGCCAATCCCAGGAAGCTCTGAAGCTCAGTTAGTATGGTCAGGACTGGCCAGTCATAGATGACTTGGATCTTAGCTCGATCAACATGTACCCCATGCTCATCAACAATGTATCCTAAGTATTGGACCATGTTCATGCCAAAGGACAATTTTTCCAAGTTGGCATATAGCTTGTGCTGTCATAGAGTGCTCAAAACTTGTTGAATATGATACATGTGTTCATCGCAAGTTCTGATGAAGATGAGGATGTCATCCAAATATACCACCACAAAAACGTTGGTGAAGGGTCTCAATACATCATCCATCAACCTCATAAAAGTGTTTGGTGCATTTGTTAAGCCAAAGGGCATGACCAACCATTCGAAGAGACCTTATTTATATTTGAAATTTGTCTTCCATACATCAGTTGGTTCAATGGGAACCTAGTGGTAGCCAGACTTTAGATCAATCTTATTGAAGAACTTTTCCCCCTTGGGTTGGTCAAGAAGGTCATCAATTATGGGAATTAGGTATCGGTTCTTGACTATGATTTTTTTAATGCTCTGTAATCAATGTAGAGCCACCAGGTTCCATCTTAATTCTGCACCAATACAATCGAAATTCTGCAAGGGGAGGATTTGGGTCTTATGTTCCACTTTTGAAGAAAATATTGGATCTGACACTTAATTTCATCATTGTCCATCAGCGAGTGATGATAGAATGGGCCATTAGGTAGAGGTGCACAAGGGGTTAGATAAATTAGATGTTTTACTTGGCAGTGCATAGGAAACCCAGTGAGTGAGGAGAATATGTCTTTGTACTCTTCGACAATCCCACCCACTTGCTTCTGCTGCAAATAGAGACTCTATGTAGAGGCCATGAATGTGGTAGTGAATTTTTTCTTACTGTGAGCACAGATCACAAAGAATACAAAGTTCCCGGTCTGTGCAATGACCTTATTGCATTGCTTAGCAGATATTAAATAAATAGCGATAAGTGGCGCCACCTCTGGTATCCTGTACAAATGTCTACCCAAAGTAATAATAACACTGCAGGGTCTAGACTCATACACATCATGACACTTCCACAAATATGGTTGTCCTAAAATAACATCACAAACTTTAAGGGGAGAAATATCACACAATACCTCACCTTTGAAAGGCTTGATGTCGTAGGGAAAATGACATTGTTGGCTGACACAGAGGTCTCTTCCTTGGTGAAGCTAGCCGATGGTGTAGGGTTGCGGGTGTGGTGTCATTGGAAGGTCCATCTTCTTGATGACCTATGCTGAGATCAGGTTCTTTTGACTATCTCTATTGACAATGAAGTGAAGCGGAGCCCCCTTTACCCACATCTACGAGTGAAAGAGGCATTCTCCTTCCTTTGGTTCTTCTGGTTCACTTGGCTAGACTTTGGTGGTCGTGACTGTGGAACTCGATTCAACATCAATAATCCACTTCCCTCCTTATGGATTTGATTCAGAGTCATAATCAACCTCTAACTCAGAATATTTCAGCTCGGCCATGAGTGACTACTTTGAGCGACATTATTCGATGTTGTGCCAAGGGATTTTATCGTATTCACACCATTTTCCCATTTCCTTCTTGGACTTCTCATTTCCCTTCTTGTGTTGCGGCTTGGACTAGGTGTCCTAAGAGTGGCCATATTTTCTCTGTCCCTTGTTGTGTAGGTTGGGGCCACCTTTTCCTTGCTTCAGTTGTGAGGAGTTTGCAGATCCAAACTCTCACCTCTTTTGCTTAAATTTTTGCTCAATCTTGAAAACATATCTATACGTCATACCTAATGATGTGATGTACAGAAACTCCATTTCTATTAGAATGTATCTATGCAAACAACCACGTTATTTTAGCACCATATGTCGTTCAAAGTCTTTGATACCCAATTTGGTGTGCAGGGTATGGGAAATATTGGTGAAATCTAATACTGTCTGGTCCCTTTCCTAACGCAAGGTGGCCCATTTGGTATATTGGTCCTCGTAGCTTCCAATAGGATAGTATTGTTCTTTAATGGAATCCCTAAAGGAATCCCATGTGGGGGAGACTGCAAATATTGTCTATTCCTCTATGGCCCTTTGCTCAAAGTAAGTATCCCACCATTCCTTAACATGGGGGATGGCCTTGAGTGAAAAATTATTTTTTTCCCTATTGAAAAAATTATGGACTGAAAAATACCCTTCAAGAAGATTCAACCATTTATCTACAGCATCTGCATCTATCAGTCCTTCAAATAATGGAATATCAAAATTTACCTATATCTTGAAGGGGGTTGCATGGCCGCTTGATGAAGATACTTCTCCTGTGGGCAGTTCTCGAAGGATCTGTGCAAATTTTTCATTCATTTCATTCCTTTGTTGCGCAAGGGCTTCCTCGAGAAAAATTTTAAAAGGATATTATGCTGCATCATATTTCTTTTCATCCCCCATGGTTTTTTTTTAGGATTGTCACGAACGATCTTGCAACGACTCGACCGGTTCGAGTTCCAACTTCTTGTACTCAGATCTTGTTGGGGACATGCACGAAGAAAAATAAATGAAAAGAATATTGCTCTAATACCACTGATCTGGATTTATGAGTAGAAGAAAAGGAATAACAAACAGAATATAATAACACAGAGATAACAATAGATATCCAGTGAACAATAACTTCTATTGAATAAATGAAATAGGTTGAAACTGTAAAATAGCATAACTGAAACAACTTGCTCAAATGGTGGTAGTTATCTCTAAGAAGAGATATGTCTTCTACGCACATCCATCTAAGAAGAATGATTACAATGAAGCTCCAAAGGAGTTTTTAACATTATGCATGAATGAAAAAACCCTAGACATCCAAAAAATTAACCCTAGAACGTGAAACACCAAAATTTAGGTGGGCCCTCATGGGTAAGTTGGTACCTCAACTTCCAGGGGTCGTAACTTTTTCATATGACCTCCATTATACGCGCGTGATAGCTCGTTGGAAAGGTATTTTCAAGAACTACACATTACGCCATCAAAATTTGACTGTGTCTATATTTTGATCATGGAAAGCCAAAAAAACATTGTTTAGGGCCCCAAAATAACCCTGGAAGTACATAAAGATGTACTGACATGAAAACTTCCAAACTAAGCCAGATGGATTGGGTGAGTGGCCACCAATCTCCACCTGAAAGATGTGTAGGGATACAGATAGCCCTGGAAGTGTATAACCCACAATTACAAAGAAGTACAAAAGAACGTGTTCAACTAAAAACTGTTAAGAGGAGCCAGTTGGAATAAGTGGGTGGCCACCAATATCAACCTAGATCACATCCCTAAGAACTGATAAACTGCCTTGGAAATAACCTGTTGCTGGAAAAAATTTCCTGTACTAATCTAGCTTCCCTTCAAAGCATGTGCTATGATACCATGTAGAAATTCTTACTCTAGCACCTAGGTACTTTGTTATCTAGTGATTTCCTTACTGCAATCAAATTAGCATCTCACAAAACAATAATACACTACTGAGATATTCAACTCAATATTATGCAGCGGAAACATAAACTAGGAAACCAAATCAAGAACACATGAACACCAAAATTTTTGGGTAAATACCCCTGGAAAAAATCTAGGAGGGAAAACCAGTGTTGAGAATGAATTTATTATATTAAAATCAAGGCTCCCGTAACAGGGATAATGGCCCACTAAGAGAAATACAACTACAAACTAACCTTACAATGGTTGACCTATTGTACAATCAATTCTGGCACACTTTTCTAGGAATCTACGACTGTCTCTTATGTGACCCATGGATATCCGTGACTTTCCCCATTATTACCTGCAAATGTCCATGACTCTCTGTTATGTGTCTCGCGGATGTGTACGAAAAGCTCTGTATGCTCCAACACTCTCTTGTGCCTTTCGTCTATTGAAACCCACCTGCATATGCATTTGTTCTCTCTTCTCCTTGAACTGTATGATCTCTATATGAAGGTCCTTATTCATCTATCCAATATCTTGAACCATAGTCCTTTGTGATCCAATACTCTATGTTGACTCCATCAACACCTGTCAAGTGTAAGCAAAAGTCCTTTTTTTCTATCTCTGTGTGAATGTGTCTTCCTCCTTCTCCTAGCCTTTCTTTTATAATCATGAGTTACAATCTATTTCTAATATCAAATGTGATTTACGACTAAGATTACTTCTCACACTCACTTTTAGATTTAGATTACATGTTCCATGCTAAGTACTTTTAGCATGTTTCATAAATAACTCAACTAATTAATTACATAATTAAATAAAAGTAATTTACTTTAATAATTCCTTTAATTAAAGTAAATTCAAGAGTAGAAGGCTTTAGATGATTTCCACACATATAACTGTGCGTAAATATATGTATGATGCTACCACTAACATCAACATCTTTTACTACCACCATCCACTAGGGAGATCACCACTTTCTCCCTTCACTCCTAGTGATTTTCGATCCAGTATGACTTTTCACGTGGGGTCCTAACCTTAGTACCATTCTTCCAATGAAATGTCACAGCGAGAATACCTATCATTGGAAGACAACTAGCATGTATGGAGGATTACTAGCACTGATTGGGTATACTGACGATGCACTAAGGTGGTAGGAAAAAGTTACATCATGCACAAGCTCCATAGAGTTTCATGGATCTTCATGCTTCACACACAAGTAACAAAGGTTTCCATTTTTCTTATAAATAAGTTATGAAAAACTTCCCCGATGCATGTAGGATACAAAAAAAATTCATATCACAGAGAGACGATGAAGAATCCATTGTTGGATTACTGAGAGGGGGGGTGAATTAGTAATAGAGAAATTTAACCCTTTTTAACCATATAATCCAAGTGCTATATAAATGAAGCATTATCATCCAATAACTACAGAGTAAATAAGCAATGAACAAATGAACAAACATACACATACAAAGTACACCAATGTTTTACGTGGAAACCCAAAGTGGGAGAAAACCACGGAATGCTTTTTCTTATATGTCTTGAAGAATTACATTCATTGGAAGCACAAACTTCCTTTGTTTTCCAGATGCAACTGGAAGGAGGCTCCAACCCCCTAGTTTCTCAGGCTACAACCTGAGGGAAGCTCCAACTCCCCAATTCTCTAGCTACAACCAGAAGGAGGCTACAACCCCCTATGTTCTCTGGCTAAAACCGGAAGGTGGCTACAACCACCCGTCCTTGCCCTGTCCAACCACCCTGAAGTAGAAGTAGAATGATGGAACCACTGTCACACTATCACTATGAGATATATCATTGTAAACCTATACCAATAAACCTGAACCATGCATCAACCATGCCTCAACCTGTAATCAACCTGTACCATAAACAAGTGCATCAACCATGCACCAACCTGTACCAAACAACCTGTAATCAACCTGTACCATAAAAAAGTGCATCCAACCATGTACCAAGTATGTACCAATCATGTGTCAACTACTCATCAACTATGACTCATCAATATGTACTAATATCATCAACTATACACCTCATGTATGTGTCAGCTCATCAACTACTTGTCTCAACCATGTACTCAACATGTACCTCAACCAAAAACCCTCATCAATTTCATCATTCAAATCTGAATTGTAGATTTGTAATAGACCTGGTGTATATGATCACATTCCTGCAAACCTTCCTTAACTTTAACAACAAGAGACTAGCATTTTCATCAAACATTTCTTTAGTCCCACATGCCTAGTTTTGGATTAGTCAACAACCCTAACTTTAAGTAATCATAACTTTGAACCTGTAATGTATAAATATCTGAAACTGATATACAATGTTCATCAGTGTGTTTCATGCAATTTATCCAGGTGTCACTATTTGGAACCTCTCAGAAAAGGAGTTATAGAAAAAATGGAATACCTTGCTAAATTATGGCTTATTCTAGAGAGTGACCTTGTAGAGTGTGCCCCGCATGAAATATTCATTGAATTGATATGAAATTGTTACAAAACATACTATGGGATTTAACCTAACCAAAAAAAAAATTATCACTAAATTTGGATATTTTATTAAGACGTTATAACCATTTTACCTGAAACACTTGTTTTTGACTAGTTTCAGGACTAGCCACAAACCCTATTTTCCACAGAGCATAACTCCCAAAATACAATGACCCACAAGCTGAATTTTTTTACCACAGATACTTGGGTATGTTTTCTCAATGGCATAGCAATTTCATGGTCTAAATAATTATATAAAAAAAATTATAGCGAAAATGGTGAGATGACCTATAAATGACATACCTTAGAAAGAACCATCAAAAGAATTTATCCTTCCTTGCATTTAGGGCTTGTTTTCTTCACCTTCCCTCATAAATTTGACTTAGATATCCTTGGTTACCTCAGACACCTATAGATATTCAATATTCTCAAGTCTGATTAAAATTAAAATGCCTTGCCTCTTATTTATACTCCAAGTAGCTTCCTTAAAAACATCTTCTAGGTCAGTTGGCCCACTTTCCTTATTTTAGGGTTAACCCACTTCTAATTTCTCCATTAAATTTATTATTGAAATAATTTATTTTTTAATCACTTTGAATTATAATACACTCATCACTTCAGTTTATTATTTACCTTTTAAAATCTCTTAAACCACTTTGACTACTTTGACCTTTTGGGGCTTCTAGATAACATATGAGGGTCCTCCAACTTCGTAAGGCCATAACTCTCAAACCATGAGGAGTTATGTGACATTCCACATACCACCAGAAATGGAATGACATGTACTATCCATATAGAATAGTATTACCTTCAAATATGTCAAAAATCATACCATTATCAATCAAACAAACTTGGGTCCATTACCCAAACCTGGGTTCTCCAACTTCACATGGTCATAACTCTATAACCGTGAGGATTTATGTGACGTTATACATACCACCGGAAATTGCTTGATAATCACTATCTATCTAGGATAGTTTCCCTGAGAAATTCATTATCCTTCATATCATTATTCCACAATTAATCACAGGTTCTCTTACTCCACAAAGCGTCTTCCCGTGAGGGCTTTCACCATAAGGGGACCACTTTGGAGTTCATCCATATTTACTTCTTATCAACCATGACAAAACAATAATGAGTCATATTTACATCAAACAATCTTGGCTCCATTACCCAAACATTTGTGCTATGGGTCTTTCTTCAAGGGTTGACATCAATGACAACCAACCTTAATCAACAATCTCCCCCTTTGGCATTGACGACAACACTCTGATGCAATACTGAAATCATATCACTCATGCTCCCCTTGGAACCATGCATATGTCCTCTGCATATGATAAATCTACCTCTGTCCTTTGCATCTGATAAATCTCTCCCTCTTTGTCATCAATGGCAAAGGTATCTTTCCATCCGGGGTTGCTCCCCCTGACCGAATTGTCCTCTTATGGTGCTTCCTCATGTACATCTAATACATATAATATAAACATTCAAAAAACATTAAAAAATCATTCATTTTGGAGTAGAAATAACTCCAAGTCTTTGGCAAAGGTATTAAAAGGCTTCCTGTGGAAGTGGTTTTGTAAAGATGTCTGCCACTTGTCCTTTTGTGCCCACATACCCAACTTTGATGTTATTTTCTGCAACTTGTTCCCATAGAAAGTGATACTTGATTGGAATGTGCTTCATCTTGGAGTGCATCACTGGGTTTTTTGAGATACTAATGGCACTTGGATTATCACAATATACTGGAATGGGCTCATCATACTCAACCTGTATATCTGTCAAAGTTTGTTTCATCCAAAGAACATGTGTACAACATGTTGTTGTTGCAATATACTCTACCTCGGTTGTAGATAGAGATATTGATGATTGTTTCTTTCTTAGCCATGATACCAAACACTCACCTAAGTAGAACGCTACTCCACTAGTGCTTCGTCAGTCATCAATACAACCTGTCCAATCTGCATCTGTGTAGGCAATAAGTGATAGATATTTTCCTTTTGGATACCATAATCCAAACTCTTCTGTTCCTGTGAGATATATGAACATCCTCTTTACTGCTAATACATGTGATTCCTTTGGTG
>ML778101.1:1559876-1573880 GCA_009831015.1 Picea engelmannii | reverse complement strand
GATGGTTGCAATCCCTCCTATCTGCTATCACTCATTCTGCGTAAAAGAAATTAAAATCCCCGAGTTCCCCTCATGTCTGCCCTTTTCAATCGCTTCTGCCATACGCCTTATCCTCTCGCGAGGTTGCGTGTGGCATGATTACCCTCACACTGATCAGACCAAATGGCTCTACAGATGGGCGATTTACCATCCCATCCCTCATCAAGCCATCCACCTACCAGTCTGTGAGGCATTAATTTCCAGGGCCAGCCAGCGAGCCTCTTTTGGTTCTCCAGGCCAGTGGAGTCCAAATACGGTATTCAATTCTCGGTGGAAGTTAACGCCACCTTCTCGGGGGCCTTCCACCGCCATCGTGGTCTCTTTTTTTGCACATCCCCTCTTAGTAGTCCTAAAATACATTCAAAATATCATTCACATATTCACATTTATGAGTTTTCCATAGCCCTTGGCCAGTTCAGTTATATTTACAAACTGGGGGAAAACAGGGTGTTACAATCTTCCACGTGAATTTCATAAAACAAATAGGAAATGGAGTAGACATCATCTTCAATTAATGGAATACAAATTTTTGAAAACACTTGTGTAGAACACTCTTCATAATAAAATGTTTGATCTTCTGATGGATTCTCTTCTGGCTCTATCTGTTCAACCTCCTGCATGAAATCTTCAAAATCTTATTTATTCCCAAAAAGAACCTCCAATATGGTCCATAATTCATTTGGATTTGATTCTTGTGATTCTTCATATACTTGATGGAAACGTTCGGGAGAAACAAACATGCAGATACTTCCTATGGCCATGTCTTGTCTATTGAGAAAGTCATTTTTCTCATTGGCGAAATCAGGCTCTACTTTCATTTCCATAGTTATTTGGTACAAGCCTCTGCATTTGAGATGAAGAAGAATTTTCGTTTTCTATTCCAAATAGTTATGAGGTGTGAGAAGTATTGTCGATGAGTAAAACATAGATTCCATCTTTCTGTGTTCTTCAATCTTCAGTACCTGCAAAAATAATTTGGTGTATCTTTTTCTTAGCAGTCCATTGGCTCTGATACCATGTAAATGTGTTGAACCTACACAGAATAGATCTATATAAACAATAATACACACATTTGCAGAGAGAATAGGAGAAAGAAGAAGAAGGAGAGAAAAAATGAAAGAATTCTCATTAACCGTTTTCCACACTCAAAGAGTGAATAATTTACAATAGATATAGGATACATGAGTAAATAATGATCCATAGTGGTGGTATAGAGTGATCTGGACACACACCATCAGTTACGGGAGTGAACTGCCACCTAGTCTAGTCTCTTAGGCAGTTACAAGAGTGAACTGCCACCTAGTTGAGTCAACTAGTCAACTAGTCTTCAGTTAACTGACTGTATAGAGTAGTGAGGAGTTAACTCAGGAAATCAAGGGAAGGTGCCAGTCTAGTGATGATCCCAAGGCAATTTTTCATTAGCATGGTGATTATCCCAATGTTGCATGGTGACAAAACCAATGTAGCATCTAAACTCAACTCAACTAGTCAAACTGAAGTGTCAACTAAAAGAGAATATTCTCCAGTTGGAATATTTTCCCCGAAAATATAGGAGACTGGATAATGACTAATTATGACTAATAAACAATGAGTAACCTTAGGAAAAATAAATCCTAGGTGTGTGTGAAGTAACTCCAACACTTCTTCTTCTTCTTCTTCTTATCATGGACATGGACTTTCTACTTCTGGTTTCTCCTTCAATGCAACTTATACTTCTTCTAATGAATGGATTATTGATTGTATATAATCTTATCATATGTCTAAGGATAAAGCCATATTTTATGCTCTAAATGAATGTAACACCAATAAAATATTTATTGGTGATGATATATATCTTAGTGTTGTAGTGTATGGAATAGTTCATGTATATAATTATCATTTCAATGATGTATTATGTGTTCCAAGTCTTTCCTGCAACCTTCTATTAGTATATCAAATCACTCATTCAGGTGAAGGTTAAATTTTAGTTTTCACCTCACCAAGTTGTAATCAAGGATCTAAAAGATCCTAACCATGTTCTTGCAATTGGAATTGTTGATGATATTACCAGGTTGTACAAGTTTGACAACTTTGGATCATCATCTTTTCCATCATTTTTTGTTTCTCATAGCGATCACTTGAGAAAACTTTGGCATGAACAGTTTGGTCATCTAAACTATCTCTCATTGCAACAACTATGTAATCAACATAGGTCATTGGTCTTCCTCTTGTTTCATGTAGAGATGTTGCTTGTTCCAGTTGTTTTCTCAACAAACATCATCAGGACAATTTTGAAAAATGCGACTCTTGGCATGCCTCAACCCCTTTGCAACTTTTTCACAATGACTTGTGTGGTCCACTTTCTTCTCCTTCTTATTCTGAGTGCAAGTATTTCTTAACTTTCATTGATGACTTCTCTAGACGAACTTGGGTTTACTTATTAAAACTTAAAACTAAAGTGTTTGACAAGTTTTTGTCCTACAAGGCCCTTGTAGAAAAAAAATCTGTTCATCTACTTCAAAGGTTAAGAATAGATAATGGAGGCAAATATGTGAACAATAATTTTACAAGTCACTACATTGCACAAGGCATCCAAATGCAAAACACTATTCCACATACACCACAACAAAATGGTGCTGCTGAGAGAAAGAACTGCACATCAAAAGAAATGGCTAATTATATGATCCAATCTAAGGGATTAAGTTTAAAGTATTGGGAGGAAGCCATTAACTATGAAAATTACATAGTAAATCACACTCCCACAAAGGTTGTTAAAAATATAACATCGGAAGAAGCATGGAATAAACACAAACTAGATGTAAGTCACTTTCGTGTATTTGGTTGTGTAGCATGGACTCACATTCGTGATGAGAAAAGGAAAGCATTGCAACCTAAAAGTGAGAAGTGTATATTTGTTGGTTATAATGAAGATGTCAAAGGTTAAATGCTTCTTCAACCACATTGTAATGAAATTATTATCAGAAGAGACATTAAATTTGATGAAAATCTCTTGGCATTCAAGCTTAATTCAACGTTTGTGCCTTCTTCGGCCTGTGATCCATCTTCGGAATTCATTCCTTCTTCTACTCCTATTCTAGTTTCTTCTTCTTTAGATGATGATAGTGAATATGAAAATCCACCTCTGCATGCTCACCTTCCTCCATATGATTCCATTGAACATGAACTTGCACCAAAACCACCTCTTTCTAAATGGGTCTGTTCAACATGAGAATCAGTTGGTGATCTTTCCAGTGATCCTTCAAATCAACATCAAACACATTGACAATTCAAGTGAGCCTATTGTCTATTGGCTCAAGTTTTAGAGACTCGTGATCCATATACATTTGAATAATCTTTAGTTCATCCATATTGGGATACAACAATGAATGAATAGTATCGCTCTTTAATGTAAAATGATACTTGGGATCTTATACCTATTCCAAAAGGAAGAAAACTTGTCATATGTAAATGGTTCTACAAAATTAAGTATGCATCATATGGAAGTGTTGAAAGACACAAGGCTTGATTAGTTTCTAAAGGATTCTCCCAAGTTGAATGAATTGACTATAATGAAACCTTTGTCGATGTAGCCAAAATGAATTCCACCTGCCTTGTTATTTCCCTTGTAGCCTTTCATAAATGGGAGTTCTATCAAATGGATGTCAAATCCACCTTCTTGTATGGGGATTTGCAATAAGAAATATACATAGAACAACCTCCTGGCTATGTCTAGAATGACTCCACCCTTTTTTGCTACCTTAAGAATTTTTTTTATGGTCTTAGGCAAGCTCCTTGAGCTTGGTTTTCCAAAATTGTCAGATTTCATCTTGACACTGACTTTTCTAGATGTCAATCTAAACCAAATGTTTATGCTAAGAAAGTATGAATCCATATCATAATCCTTTTTCTTTATGTTGATGAACTTATCCTCACTAGCAGTGACCCAAAACTTTTAAATCATGTGAAAACCAGCTTGAAGAATAAATTTGAAATGAAAAACTTAAGCCATTTGCATTATTTTCTTGGCCTCCAAGTTTTGCAAACCAAGGAAGGAATTTTTCTTTCCTAGTCTAAGTATGCTTGTGATATTATTCACTACTTTCACATGGAATACTCTAAACTGACCCCTTCTCCCTTCTGGTCTAGAGTCAAACTTGTTGCAACTTGTACTTATTTTGAAGTTGACACCACCTTTCACCATCATTTAGTTGGTAGCCTCTTATATTTGACTCATACATGTCCTGATATTTCCTTTTTTGTTGGTATTGTTGTTCGATACATGAAAACACCCCATGAAATCCATTGGAAAGAAGATAAAAGGATATTTCAGTATGTTTGGGGTACAATCCATTTCGGGATACATTACAGTTTAGGGGGAACTCCTTTATTTCTTGGTTTCACTGATTGAGATTGGGTCGAAAACCCTAATGATTGAAAGTCTACTGGAGGTTATGTTTTCATCCTTGGTTAAGGACTTGTCACTTGGGCCTATAATAAACAACATGTTATTTCACTTTCTTCATCAAAAGTAAAGTACTGAGAAGTGGTTAATGCAAGTCAGGAAGCCTTGTGGCTTCGACATATCCTTTCAAATTTTGGATTCCAACAACAACATTCAACTTCCCTTTGGTGTGACAATCATAGTGCCATCAAGTTCTCCAAAGATCTACTTCAACATCAATGCAACAATCACATCGAGCTACTCATGCACTTCATTATGAAGCTCATTCATGACCAAGCTATTGGAGTGTTATTTTGTCCTACAGAAGATCAAGATGCAAACATTTTTGCAAAGTCTCTTACATAAGTGAATTTTCTGAAACTTCATCTATGTTAGGAGTTCATAAACTTTTCATTAAGGGGGGATAGACTCTAATTTATCCTTCCTTCTCCTATTGTGTTGCCTTTGTAAATCCTTCAATCCTATACCAAGTTGTTCTCAAGGGGTATGTCAGGATATTTAGACACTTAAGAGTGAGTTAATATCAACTTGGTGTAATGTGTCGTTAAGTAAAAGTGTGGTTCTTAATGTGTTTCTTTAGTATGAATTAGTATGCATTTGTAGTTAGGTAATCTGATGGTCGCTATATGTTCCTGACATAGAGTGTTATGACGGTTCATATTCTCCTTGATATTGACGGCTACATTGATCCATGGCTTAACACTTGATTGGTCCATGATCTCTATTAGTCATTTCCCAATGATTTATTGTGAGAAAATCTCTTGTAAATATCTTTGTAATATTTTTATTTTTCATTAATAAATTTCTCCAAGTGGCCACGTTGGCTGGGGCTGTGGATGTTTCCCCATAAGGGTTTTACCATGTCAAAACATCGGTGTGTTGATATTTGATCTGGTTTTGTGAGTGGTTACTGAAGGTGTTCATCCTATGTTGGAATACCCGTGTTGTCGAACACTTGTAACAGACCTAAATTAGCAAACCAACAAAATTTATTTCTTGTTGTTGCTATGATACCAATATAAAACATACCCATTTCTTGGATACTTCTAAAATTCACTTCTTGGATTGATTTCAAATTATGATACCAATTAATTAATAAATAAGAATGAAACAAAAAAATGAAATTATCAAGAACATCCATATCCATAAAAGAATTCTTAACATGCTATGCATAACACAAACACATCCCAAAGTTAATATTTAATACACAACAGAAATAAATATACAAGCAGAGAAATGCATGTCAGAGAACTTATCTTTAAAATTTAATTACATTAACTAGCTACAGGTGTTGAACATGACACCCAACTTTAGGCTCTATTGCACATAAACTCTTTGCAACTGGCCAGCCCCGAGCTGAGGCTATGAATCCACAAGGATGGGTCTCAGATTGACACTTAGTTTACCAAAACAGTCAACAATAAATATCTCATGGGTTTCTAAACCACACAACAATCCCAGTTTTCCATCTATCTTCCCCTTTCAACCTACACAATCCAAAGAGAAGAGATGAACACCATTCTCTATGATGCAGTCCCTCAGGATGTTCCACCTCTTTCCAAGGATCTCAGTGCTACTGGTTAGGAAATATCAAAGAGAGAAACTCCAAGGATTCTCATTTGTGTATAGTCCTATCACAACAAGCATCCATTCATTATGGGATATACTATTAGTAACAATAGCCAACCAACCATGGCTCATTACTGTCAACAATTTTTTTTTCACCCTGCATGCAAAACCAAGAATGAGAAAGAAGAGTGAATGAGAGGGAACAACTCCAAAAAATATTTTGAGTAACAATGAATGACCAACCCCTAAAACAATAAAAAAAATATTTTAAATGCATAATGTGGCCTTCCCCCCAAGAAGCTCATGTAACCCCCTCTTTCTCTAAAATTCAAGGTGGGTAAAACAAATAATTAAAAATATAAATAGCATCTCATCTCCACCCTCTCTTGTGGAATCATAGGCCCCTATAACTCTTTTCCTTGTCTCTATCACACCCAAAGATGTATTTTATTATTAGCAATGTTCAAAGTATCACATTTCCTGGGCACTCTGGGCCCTTTTCAATTGTTAACACACTCCGACCTTTCATCAAATAAACAAAATACATTATTAACCTGGGGACTCAAAACCGGGGTATTATAATAAAAATATATAAAAAATATTTTAGATTGCATTGTATTCAGATAATGATACATTTTTAATTTTATTTAAATCAAATTGGAGAACAATAGAGGATAGATTTGTTCCTACATCCATTGGAATTGTTATATATATATATATATATATATATAATAAAAAGTTGATATTACCTCAAAAGTCTAAAACCATACAAATGCTAAAGGACCTAGTGTCTATCTTGTTGAAAATGGAAACCAAGACCAGACCCAGGTTCAAAAAAATATTTCCATGACTATTCTATTTGCAGTAACTGAAATGTGCAAGTAAATTAAGATATTACAAAACGGGCCTAAGGGCCAATATAGTTTTGTGTCTATCATAGCAGAAAAAAATAAAAGATGAGACAAAACAAACTTCATATACTTAAAGCGTTGTTTCTTCCATCGCTTGGTGGAGAATGTGGCCATGCCAAAGTGATGATCAAGGGCTGGTAGCAGGTGGGTTTGCGTTAGTTGAGAGGCTCTCCTGAAATAAAATCAAAGAGTGCATCCAAATTGCGACTGAGTATATCTTGGGGAAACAGTTGGTCCGCAACATCCCAACGCATGTTAAAAATGAGTTGCAATTGTTCATCAGAGAAGCCACGTAGGTGATCCACCTCGGTCTACGTTGGCTCGTTCTGAGTAGTTATTGTGTCCAAACATGTAGAAACAAGAGATATTTCTTCAATGATCTTGGAAGCCACCTCCTTGAGAATAGGGAAACTCCATTTCTCTTCCTATGGCTAGACTAGAAAACCACCACCCTCCAGAGTGGAAGTGCCTAGAAAAATCTGAGTTTCCACAAGAGACACCACTGATGGCTCAACGGTAAGCTGTAGTGGGGTAATGGGAAATTCCTCCCCCACTAGCATAGGACTCGAGTCATCTTCATCCAGATTATGAGAAATGGAAGGAAACTCAACAGAGGGTGAAGCAAGGGGAGGAGGCGAGTCAGGGGAAAGCTATGCACTAGGAAAAGAGGGAGTGAGTTGATTATGGTTGGCCAAATAACTATATTAATCCAAGCCACGCTTGGGACTACCATGCTCTCTTTGTTGAAACACACATTGACACTAAGATGGGGGTGAATCAGTGTCTGGAACTTTTGACTACTTTTCACACTTTCATAGATTAACTAAATTAACTAAATAAGATATATGCAGTTCAATTAAGTATTCATAAACATGTATAACACAAACTGTATGACGTAGATAAAATATCCTTATTTTATTTATTTAACTTGAATAAATACAAATAAAATTAATCATTTAATATCTTCAACTTCAACTGAATATGAGAGATCCAACTCTCTGATACAAGACCCAACTTGTAGTTCTCAGATTCAACTAAGAAATGAGGAATCCAACCCTCATAACAATACCCAACTTGTTGATATTATATCCAACTAAGATGTGAGGAATCCAATCCTCATGGCAAGAATCATCTTGTAAAAAGGAACCAACATGATAGAATGAACTTTCATTCAATCCAATATATATATATATATATATATCCACCAAGACACACTCTTCCATTCATATTCAATTACTTATATAGTCCTCCAAAGGGTTCTACTTTGAAACAATGTGTCCTTTTGGAATGAAACATTGCACCCCTTAATTTAATTAACACAAATGATTACTTTTACTAATTAATTTTTATACACTAATTTAGACAATAATTTTCGTATGAATATTCTAGAGTGATGGAAACAAATTTTAAAATTCTACAACATGGGTTTTTTTGTAGAACATGCCCAACTAGCTGACTCATTAGAAATTTCCCCAGAAAGTGTGTGAGGTGGCCAGTACAGGTGTTTCTTTGAAGGAAACTTGCCCATATTTTCCTTTCTTCGTCGGATACCAGATCGACTTCAGTACATATTACCTTCTCGTGAATCTCTAAATCGACCTCCACATATCTCCTTTGTTGGTGATTATTTAAACTCAACTTGTAAACATTTTACTTGATAGTTATATTAAAATTGGTTCCCTCTCAGCTGCTAGTCACTAAATATTTGACTTGGTCTCACCCTTTGTTATATTTTCTTCCTCATTCAACCGACAAACATATTTTTGGTCGACTCAACTAGGAGAAATTTTGACTTGAGTATTTCAATTCTAGTCAACCCATCTCGCTTCAACCTCGACCCGATTTGTATTTAATTTTTCTTCAACTTTGACCTTTAGGTTACTTCTTTCTTGGACCAAATCGACTTGGAATAAAAATGACTTGAGAAATTTGACTTTGGTCGTCTCAACTTGCTTTGGCCGACTTGTATTTCTCGACTCAATTTTCCTTCGACTTCGACCTTCAATTGATCGACTTTTCTTTGAATCGTATTGAAATCGATCGACTTGTCTTCTCTAACTTCTGTCAATCTGCAGGCTTGCAGTTGGTCAACTTGTCTTCGACTCGTCTTACAGTCAATGAACTTCTAGATAGTCGACCTTATTGTTTTTTGAATCGACTCAACTTGTGACTCGATGGTGTCAATGTTTCCTCGCCAAACATCCACCATTGATATTATGTTGGTAGTATACCTAGGGAAGTAATATGGGGTACCTAGGGATGTACCCAATGGGAATGTGGTTATGTATTATTAATGGAATTCATTTAATATATGAGAATGTGGTCATTCAATGTAAGGTGGACTAGGTCCACTATATTAATAAAGGCCCACTATGGTAGTTAGATGTAGTAAATGTGAGAAGACTCTCTAGAAGGTTCTTAGGAGATAGAGAGAGATATATAAAGCAGTGTAAGAAATGTCATGAAATATAGTGAATAATATTGTCATTGTAACAAGCAAGTATTGCTTGAGGAGTGCATTCCTTCCATAAGGAATAATATATGGTGTTACCCTACCTAAAGGGTTTTCTCTGTTTCTTGTGTTCAGTGTTTGGTGAATGGTTTGGTTTATTATTGTTAATATTGTGGGTTTATTATGAGATTTATATTCAGATCTATTCAGTTACTTAACAATTGGTATCAGAGCACTTTCCTTGGCCAAAGAAGGGGATAGTTGTTTCGTTATTTTTTGTAGATTTTTTTTCTAGGAAAAAAGAGGGTGGCGCACTTCAGGTTCAGATCTGAAAATTTCTGAGCAAAATTTGATCAAAAAAAATAGATATTTGAATTCCTCTCAGAAAATTACCCTATTTCAAAAAAACAATCAGCCGAAATGGATTCCAGGAAGTAAAGTTATGAGCATTTTAAATTCAACAATTTTTTAGGGTTTTTCCGGAAAAAGCCACGATTTTTTGTAGTAAGTTATTTTTAACCCTAGTTTTTATTGAATATTTATCCCAAGAAAGATGTTTTTTACTGGAAAATATGATGTCCCTAATATTGAAGAATTCATAAAAGACTTGAAGTCATTTTGGAAAGAGAATTGGAAACAATGGGTATGGTGTCATGTAAAAGGTGATGTAGCCATTTGGTGGAATTCACATAGCTATAGCCAATTGATGACACTTTCTGATGAAGCACTTGAAAATTTTCTTTTAGATAAATGGTCTCATGTTGCTAAAGGGAGAAACAAGAGTTTATTTTCAGGTGGAAAATATGTATTACAGGTTCATGGTTGTATTCATAAAGAAAATGTCATTGTTTCTGTTAACCCTATTTGCCAACAAACTTTTATCAATGTTTAGTTGGTTAATAGATTGCAAAGCCTACAAAGAATATCCAAAGCACACAGGTTGAGGGTGAAAATGTTAAATTTTTTAAATATTTGAAGCTCAGTATGGACAAATATGTGTTGCATTCAGATTTTTTCTATGGATATGGATGAAGTGAATATTCTTTTGGGGTATCCTTGGATAGAATCAGTGGGTACCATTAATATTAATGTGAAAAAGAAGTTTTTGAAGTTGTGGTATAAGAAAAATAAAATCACATTATAGGATGTGTCTCTTAATAATAAAGATAGGCCACAGAGGCCAACAAAGTAGTTATTGTCAAGCCTGAAGTTGAATCGAAGGTAGAGTCTACAGAAGGAGATGAAGCAAAACCATAGGAAGGACACATTCAGGAAGCTAAGGAGATCATTGACTGAAAGGCACAATGTGTTCCATATTTGAAGAAAAAATAATAGATTCCTACAGTTGTTGTATATCGTCATCCACATCATATAGAGCCACAACAGTCATCCAAGAAAGGGCGTGATAATCAACACATTTATGCACCAGCGGGGAACCAAAAAGAAAGCCAATCAAGAGAAGGTTCATGGAGGACTCTTAGAACTATGGGAAGAGATCAAGATATAGAAACAATCCTAGGGAAACCCCGATATGATGCAGAGCAAGATCAGGGTGGTAAGGCAACAAATGGACATCATGTTTGACTTCCATTGGGATGGATGGATGGTCGTACTTGGTACCAGTTGACTACATAGCTTAGTCGGTAATATTTTATGGTTTCTTCTCGTGTTTCAAGGATGAAACATGTGAAGGGGGATGGAATGTAGTATACCTAGGGAAGTAATATGAGGTACCTAAGGAGGTACCCAATGGGAATGTGGCTATGTGTTATTAGTGGAAGTCATTTAATATATGAGAATTTGGTCATTCAATGTAAGGTGGACTAGGTCCACTATATTAATAAAGGCCCACTATGGTAGTTAGATGTAATAAATCTGAGAAGGCTCTCTAGAAGGTTCCTAGGAGATAGAGAGAGTTATATAAACAAGTGTCAGCAATGTAATGAAATATAGTGAAGAATATTATCATTGTAACAAGCAAGTATTGTTTGAGGAGTGAATTCCTTCCATAAGGAATAATATATGGTGTTACCCTACCTCAAGGGATTTCTCTATTTCTTTTGTTCAGTATTGTAGTATACCTAGGGAAGTAATATGGGGTACCTAGGGAGGTACCCAATGGGAATGTGATTATGTATTATTAGTGGAAGTCATTGAATATATGAGAATGTGTTCATTCAATATAAAGTGGACTAGGTCCACTATATTAATAAAGGCCCACTATGGTAGTTAGATATAATAAATGTGAGAAGGTTCTCTAGAAGGTTCCTAGGAGATACAGAGAGCTATATAAAGAAGTGTAAAAAATGTAATGAAATATAGTGAAGAATATTGTCATTGTAAAAAGAAAGTATTTCTTAAGGAGTACATTCTTTCCATAAGGAATAATATATGGTGTTACCCTACCTCAAGGGTTTTCTCTATTTCTTTTGTTCAGTATTTGATGAATGGTTTGTTGATTAAGGTTGGTTGTCATTGATGTCAACCCTTGAAGAAAGCCCTGTAGCACAAAGGTTTGGGTAATTGACTCAATATTGTTTGACGTAAATATGACTCATTATTGCTTTTTCATTCTTGATAAGAAGTAAATATGGATGAACTCCAAAGTGGTCCCCTTATGGTGAAATCCCTCACGGAAAGATGCTTTGTGGAGTAGTAGAACCCATGCTTAATTGTGGAATAATGAGATCAAGGAAAGTGAATTTGTCAGGGAAAATATCCTAGATGGATAGTGCTTATCATGTCATTTCCAGTGGTATGTGGAACGTCACATAATTCCTCATGGTTAGATAGTTATGTCCATGAGAAGTTGGAGACCCCGAGTTTGGGTAATGGACCCAAGTTTGTTTGATGGGTAACGGTATGAGTTATGATATATTTTTAGATAATACTATTCTATATGGATAGTACATGTCATGCCATTTCTGGTAGTATGTAGAATGTCACATAACTCCTCACATTTTGAGAGTTATGGCCATACGAAGTTGGAGGACCCTCATATGTCATCTAGAAGCCCTAAAAGGTCAAAGTAATCAAAGTGGTTTAAGAGATTTTAAAAGGTAAATAATAAAGTGAAGTGATGAGTGTATTATAATTCAAAGTAAATACAAAATAAATTATTTCAATAATAAATTTAATGGAGAAATTAGAAGTGGACCCAACCCTAAAATAAGGAAAGTAGGCCAAGTGACCTAGAAGATGTTTTTAAGGAAGCTACTTGGAGAGTATAAATAAGAGGCAAGGCTCTCTCATTTGAATAAAACTTGTGAATATTGAATATCTATATGTGTCTGAGGTAACCAAGGATATCTAAACCAGAATGCTAAGTGAAGGTGAAGAAAAGAAGGCTGAAATGCAAGGTAGGATAAATTCTTTTGATGGTGCTTTCTAAGGTATGTTATTTACAGGTCATCTCACCATTTTCGCTATAACATTTTTTATATAATGATTCAGACCATGAAATTGCTATGAAAGTGATAAAACATATCCAAGTATATGTGGTAAAAAATGAAACTTGTGGGTCGTTGTATTTTTGGAGTTACACTACGTGGAAAATAGGGTTTGTGGCTAGTCCTGAAACTAGTCAAAATCAGGTGTTTCAAGTAAAAACGTCATAACTTCTTCATAACAGATCTAAATTAAGTGAGACAAAATGTGTTGGTTAGGGTACATTCCTTGGTATGTTTTTGAACAGTTTCAAATCAATTCATCAATGATTTTTTGTGGGGCGTGATCTACAAGGTCGCTCTCTAGAATAAGCCAGAATTCAACAAGGTATGCCATTTTTGCTATAACTCCTTTTCTGGGAGGTTCCAAGTAGTGAAACTTGGAGGAATTGCATAAAACACACTAAAGAACATTTTGTATCAATTTCAGATATTTATACATTACAGGTTCAAAGTTATGATTACTTCAAGTTAGGGTTTTTGACTAATCCAAAACTAGGCATGTGAGACTAAAGAAAAGTTTGATGAAAATGCTAGTCTCTTGTTTTTAAAGTCAATGAAGGTTTACAGGAATGTCATCATATACACCAAGTCTATTACAGATCTACAAATCATATTTGGATGATAAAATTGATGAGGGATTTTGGTTGTGGTACATGTTGAGTACATGGTTGAGACAAGTAGTTGATGAGTTGGCACACATACATGAGGTGTAAAGTTGATGATGTTGATACACATTGATGAGTCATAGTTGATGAGTAGTTGACACATGATTGGTACATACTTGGTATATGGTTGGATGCACTTGTTTATGGTACAGGTTGATTACATGTTGGTGCATGGTTGATGCACTTGTTTATGGTACAGGTTGATTACAGGTTGGTGCATGGTTGATGCACTTGTTTCTGGTACAGGTTGATTACAGGTTGAGGTACAGGTTGATGCATGGTTCATATTTATTGGTACAATTTTATAGCGGTATATCTCACAGTGATAGTGTGACAGTGGTTCCATCATTCTACTTCTACTTCAAGGTGGCAGGACGCGGCAAGGACAGGTGGTTGTAGTCACCTTCCAGTTGTAGCCAAAGAACATTGGGGGTTGTAGCCTCCTTCTGGTTGTATCCATAGAATTGGGGATTTGGAG
>ML778101.1:1502545-1543719 GCA_009831015.1 Picea engelmannii | reverse complement strand
ATATATATATATACACACGCACTAACTTCATATTTATCTTGAGAAAAGAGGGATCAAATGATTTGAGGTTTGCATCTAGAAGAATTTAATCCTAGTACAAACATGATAAATCCAAAATTAAAACACATATTTGTAAGGAACTTTTTTTTCTCTCTTTTTATTATTCATTTCTTTTCTATTTCACTTAACTTTTCTTATAATATCTTCTTATAATACAACGCATGTAATACATTTTTTTTTATTTATAATTAATAATAATAATACATTTGTTTATAAAACTATATATATATATATATATATATATATATATAAATATATAAAGATTGACATCTTACACTTTGTTTCAAATTTTAATTTGAAAAAAAATAAAAGAAAAGATAATCAACAAAGATAATGACTATGACGATGATCAAGAAAGAAAAGATAAACAAAAGATTTTATGTCAATTAACATTTTACCATTCCACTTATGAATTTTCCTTTGTTTTTTCTTTTTGTTATTTTCCATTTTTATGTTCTCTTTTTAGAAATATTTTAAAGTTTTAATATTTTAAAGTATTGTGATGTCAATTTACATTTTAGCATTCCACTTATGAATTTTTCCTTGTTTTTTCTTTTTGTTATATTTCATTTTTATTTTCTCTTTTTTAAAATATTTTAAAGTTCTGATATTTTAAAGTATTGTTATGTAAATTTACATTTTACCATTCCACTTATGAATTTTCCTTTGTTTTTTCTTTTTGTTATTTTCCATTTTTATGTTCTCTTTTTCTTTATAGAAATACAATTTAAACAACAAAAAATTATAATTTCCTACAAATTTATGTAACTAAATTCAACCAATTATACAACACCGTTTCTTTCCTAGGCCTTGCATGTTTATTTTTTAATTGGAGTATTATTTGAATATTTTGAATGGAATGGATGACGCCATAACATATTACTGAGACCATAATCTTAAGATAAAACTTTAAACCAAATACTAAAACTATATTTATCATGTTATAAAAAGTCTTCACCTATGTCAAGCACGATCAGGAAGGCGTCCTCCGTATTTGTGGAATCTGCCCACGTGAACGTCAAGCGTCCCATTGTTATTCTTAGAAACTATATCTCCTACTACACAGACAAACCTGCAAACAAACAGACTACATGGCAACTATAACACACAGATGGACAGCACAGGCTGCCGAGTTCTGTATTTATCGTCAGACAGCGAGGACGAGACCAGGCATGGAATTAGCGTTGGATTTAATGAGGTGGCTCTGCCACAGAGGCACGGAACACCGCTGCATCTGCCCTTGCTCTGCCGACGTGGAAGACGAAGAAGAGCATGAAGAAGAAGGCGGGTTGAACTCGGTTACGACAAGGGAGGTGTTGAAGTATTCTCTGAGCTCAGTGACTGTGCAGCCTGCATTTTCCAGAGTCCAGACGTGAACCCAGTACACGGATTCGTCCTCGCGACCTTCCGCCACCACGAGGTTGTGACTAAGCGCAGTGATGGAATCGGGGTCGAAGGAAAAGCGAGTGTGTGTGGAGCGGCCGGTGAGCAGAGACATCAAGTGCTGGCAGGAGGGGGGTCCGTGGAACCGCCATTCCAAGTCAGGGGCCAAGATCCTCTGCACCGTCTTTGCATCTCCCGTCCCCAACGCCTCGTAGAGCCGCCTGACGACCTTTTTGTTCTTCTCCTCCACTGCAACCGCCGCCCTCAATATATTCGTCTTCGCCAGCTCTGAACGCCAAGGAACAATTGAAAGAGAAATAAAAAAAACAAAGAGCCGAGCCGAGCCGAGCCGAGCCGAACAGGTGGAGAATGCAATAGAATTCGCTCTCTCAACGCCCTCAAATACAATGAATACAGAACGGGAGGATGGCTATTTATAGTGGGGAGTCTACTGAGAAACGCACGCATTTGAGTGCGATCCAGTTCAGCAAAACATTCGGACAAAAGTGGATGGCACGCGGGCACGAGCCCTCATGGCATGTGGTGCCCACCCATCAACCGTCATTGTCTACTTGGGAGATCACAAATACAGAAAGTGACAACTTCATTAGAGATCTAATTGCCACGTGTCATGACAATTGCCTCGTGGGACCCGCAGGTAGGGATCCACAAACCGAGAAAGAATTTTAAAAGGTGCAAACTATGGCCCACTTCGACTCCCTTGCGTATAAAATCCATGACGCTGACGACACCATGAGATGGATTGTTAGCTCACGACTTTATATTTAGTTTTTGTTATAGTAACGCTGCCTCAGCAATTGTCACATGCCAGCTATCTCTATCAAGGTGCAGAGATTTAATCCTTGGAGTGGTTAGTAAGTAGAGAGTCCTTATTTTCACATCATAAATTTACATGGATCTTGTTAGAAGTTTTTTCCTCGCCATAGTATAACATTTGGATTTTTCATTATCATCTTTTTCCCGTCATTTTCTACAAAATCTGATGAAAATGTTGAAGAATTTTCTCCAAAATCTGATGAAAATGTAGAAGAATGGTTGGAATCATAAATATTTGTGATTACACAATTCGGGTGTAGTGTTTAGGCACTAAATTAACCTTTGCAATCAAAAACACAAATTCAGCAATGATAAATTGCAATTCCAACAAATTGCAATTTTCTTTTATAGCCGATTTTAGATTGCAGGAAAAAAGTCTAACTATTATCTATTTTTATGAAAATGTTATTCATTTTTTTTCATCTTAATTTCCTCTCCAAATTTAGTGGGGATTAAATTTGGAGATTTTGTGGGAAGTTATAGTTATACTTGATTGATGGAATTACAATTAAAGAACTTTGATGGTAGATGTTTTGACCCATTTTAAGATGATCCAAATCACTTATTTTTTTTTTAAATGAACAAAACAATCGAGAGTTTTACCTTGACAAAAGAAATGAACTCATTAGCTCGCTCCGTCATTCCCTAAGGCTGCAAGATAACTTTTAATATGAGTAAAACTAATTTTGTGCCAAAAAGACATTTTTCGGCTTTGTAGAAATTTTGGGGATTAGTAGAGTTCTATCATGACCTAAGCTATGCATGTGGTGGAACAATGTCCTTATGTCTTTAGGTTTTCCCAATTTGTCAAAATTTCAACTAGAGTTTCAAATCAATAGGAACTCTTACTTTTTGTATCATTGAATTCTAGCCACTAAAAGAAAGTTTGTTAGAAAAAATCTCAACGACACCTTTTTGACAAATCTCTCTAGAAATTTGTGAAAACCATCATGATTCGACTCAAGGTGGGAACCCCCCTATGAGTAGTGGACAACGATATTTATTGGTGCACATTGGAAAGACGTGCACTCTAGTTGATTGCTTTGACAGGCACACTACAACGCAGTATGAATGGGATGTATAATGTCCATGCTCAACATTAGGCTAACAAACAACATTTAAAAAAAACTCAATTGGTTGGAGTGGACCATTTCAAGGTAGATTTTGTCATGAGGTCTCTAGTTCTAGTCCAATTGAGTTTCTCTAAATTATTAGTTGTGGTTGTGGTTAGCAGTCAAGCCACCTTCCATTCAGATAATCGAAGGAAGGAAATAAATAATAAATAAAATTGAACACAAAAACTTCTACGATAAAACACCTTCCACTCAGATAATTGAAGGAAGGAAATAAATAATAAATAAAATTGAGTGTAAAATATTCTACGATAACACACATACACACACTAATGCACACTCCGATGAAGATCCATATAATTCAAGATATTTTAAGCATCGAAATATTTTCATCTTAATTTATTTGTTATCCCTCTCAATGCTTAATAGATATAGAATTAAGTTGGATCTACACCGATTCTATTATAAGGGACTCAACCATACTCGTGTTGCTTCATCTTTGCAATAATGCACAATGAAGTAATGACCTCCTCCTTTTAAGTTTCAAACATTTCTCATTCTTAAAGGGTAGGGAAAGATAAGACAACTTCAATTAAGGAAGCTCTTATTTGGTCATGAAAATCCCTAAGTAGAGGTGGGTGTGTCTCTATTTCATTCCTTGAGAAGGTCCCTACCCCCTCCTTTTGTATGGAGAACTAGACAACAAACATGACAATCTTGGATCTTGACCAAACATGGGTTATTAAAGAGGAAGTGTATTTTTGGCACATGGATTAATTTGGATATTCAATTGTCTATGGCCATCACTAAAAAAATCCAAGCTTGAAAATAGACAACTATGAGATCTATCTTAGAAGATACAATGGTTATCCAACCAACTATGAAAGATATATTTTTCTTCAATTTTGTTGTCAAGATAGGAAAATTAAAATTTATTGCTAGAAGGCCCTATCTCATGGAGGACACAAGCCTCAATATGAGACCATCACACCCTAATTTTAACCCACATATACAATGTCTATAGAAGACCTTGATATGTGTTATATTGTTTGTCTTCCCTTTGAATAATAGAGCTAATAGACTCTACAAGATATAGCCAATGCTTTGGGTAAGTTTATCACCCTTGCTCCAAAAGGTAATAAAAATGTTTCCAATACATATGTTAAAATTTGTATTCATATTGATTTATGCAAAGGCCTTTCTAACCAAATTTTGTTGGAGAGTAGAAATTGACCGTGGAGACAAATTTTGGACTCTAACACATTCCCTTAAGTAGTGATATTGCCTAAGCTATCACCCTTGTAAAAGTTCCCAACGTAGGTGCTAACTAGGGCAACAAAATGGAAAGTGCACCATTGTGCCTCAATACACTTTCCCCTTCACTTTAGGATAGCTCCTAAAAGAAAGGGGGGCATCCCTATTTATGAAAGTAAAGGTATTTAAGTGAATCATGAATATGCAATATTATTTTTTTTCTTTGTAAATAAAAGAGAGAAATATATATTACCTTAAAAGCATCAAAATAGTACAATGTTCTTTGCTTGCCACCTGTTCTGCCATATTAGGGAAACCGAAACATGTGTCTTGTAGAAACACTTGGAAACTATAATTGTATTTTCAGAGTTCAATGTGAAAAGTTTCATATTGCATACATAAGACGTGTCTGGTGTCATGCACCAGAGAACGTATCTACCATGGTTGTAGCCATAGATAAAAAAATTAACAAAACTGAAAAACGCTGAGGCCGGTTCCTAATATGCAAAAGGAGAGAGAAGCTAGAAATTTGGCAAACTCGGGCATCCATCAGTGTCGTAGGTGAAGACGAACCTTTGTCCCAAGGTTGAACAAATTGTTAAACAACTGAGAGGGGGGGGGTGAATCAGTTTTTACTATGCTTAAACAATTATACCCATTTTAAACTCATTACAAAAAACTTAATGATGATCACAATAATTCAGGGAAGTAAGAAACAGAGTATTCAACATCAATCACACACATAAAGTATACAGAGACAGATATTCCTGAGGAAACCCATAAAGGGAGAAAACCTATTCTTCTTAATATGATAAGTAACCTTTATATTATGTACATTATCATTCTTATGAGCACCCACTCTTTGTGAGGCTACCACATATGTTTTGCAATCTACAACTTGTTGAGAGCACCAACTCTCTGGTTTCTCTAGCACCCACTAGAAGGAAGGAACAACTCCATGAGTGTTCCAGCACCAATTGGATGAAAGCACCAAATTCTAGTCACACAGGCACCAGCGTGTGTAACAGAGAACAATCTTTCTCCCTTGCACCACCCTACTACTTTGGTTTCTCTGGTTGCCACCAGATGGAAGCTACAACTCCCTGTGTTCAAGCACCCACTTAAAACTCTAAGGACAACAATCCTCCCTAGCATCTCCCTACCACCCTTAGATCTAAATTATTGTTATTGAAATTCATTACAGTGATATAGTATTAATCAATGGCTTACCAATCTCATCATTGTTCTTCTACACTATTATGCTCTGCCTACATCAGTGTCTTCCTTCTGGCATCTTCTTGTGCTTTCTATTCTTCTGCTTTGTCTCTGCTTGCACACCTCGTATGTTTCTTCCTCTCTCAGATCATGCTTCAATGTTCTATCTCTTTTTGCTCATCCTGTATTCTCCATTACATACAGTTCAACTTTTTTTTCACAGAAACATCAACCTCTCTCTGTCACGACATTATCCTTTTATTCATGCTCTCATCCACCGTTACACTCCCATCTCCAACGCTCAAGTCGGCCTTCTCAGAAAACTCATTTCGGGAATCTCAGAACACTCATTTTAGGAAACACAGAACACTCAAGAGAAATTATTCCAATGCTCAGGAACGAACGATTCAGCCACTCAGGAACAATGATTCAGTTAGTGTAACTGAATCCTAATTGATTAAGAAATCACAAGATGAAACAATAACCCTTCGATTAGATTCGGTTTGATCAGCTTCGTTAGATTATATCTTATTTAAATCTCTTATCTCACATGACCAATGGCAGTGACCAGACGCTAGTCTTAACGAGCGCTTGAGCACTTATCAATTCAATGGTCACGATTCAATCTCCTGAAATGGACGACTGTCGTAACTTTGAAATTTCAACCTTTGGAACTTTTGGGTTTGAAAACTTTCAAAATTTCCGAATTAGATTTCCCGAAGAGATCGGATGGTGTATGTTTATTTTGCGGAAACGAATCAATCGTCATATTTGATTCTTACAAGTCTTAATCTGACAGTCATGACTTAATCAACCGTTGAGATGGATGGCCACCTTTTACTCTAGGTCTTCGACTATTATACTTATGCTATCCTTCCACTATATCTTAATCAATGGTTGAGAGTGCACCCGACATCAAATCTTGACATCAGATCGACAGTCAAGATCTCCTTCGGGTCTCCGAACTTCAGATATTTCAACTTACGCTATCCTTCCACTGGAGTAGATTGACGGATGAAAATACACCCAAAGTGATATTTCAGATCAGACGACTCGTGTCCTTGCTGACGTGGCCTGCCACATATATCCTTTGCTGATGTGGTATGCTGACGTGGTCTGTTGACGTCGTCTGCCATATATGTCCTTTGCTGACGTGGTCCGCCACATGTCCTTTTTCGACGTGGTTTTCCACATGTCCGTATGAGGTTTGCTGACGTAATCTGTTGACGTAGATATCCCTGATCTAACAGTCATCATATGTTCTCTAGATCCGATGGTCCTTATTCATTTCAGATTTCTGGCTCTCCGGGCTTCGGGTTTTTCAAATCTCAAATTTTCCTTAGCGTAACCTCCTAGCCTCTTTATATCCGAAGTGAATGATGTTCATCGATCATGTTCTTAGATCAATGGCTCCATCTATCTATGGTGCATATTTTCTATCTTATCCTGTCCTTCCACTTGAATTGATTTAATGACTGACGGGTATTCACATAAGTGAGATCTCAAATGTTTTACCTTTCTTATCCTATCCTTCCACTCGAAATGATCTGACGGCTGACGGGAATTTGGTTTTGATATGACAGCTGACGGGTATTTGGATAATCAAACTCCGAGTCCTTTTAGCTTATCCTGTCTTTCCACTAAAATTTTATCCAACAGTCGTGAAGACACTCGAAGCAGATCAACAATCAAGGATGATTGTGGAACCATAACTTGCGAGTGATTTAACTTATCACCAAAACTCAGCAATTTGAAGTTGTGCGTCATTGGTGAGTCAACCACAGTCGTCGATCTTTGAGGCTATAAGATCTTATGGTCCTGATTAATTGCGGGATTGGAAATAACATGATCTTTAATTCTCCTTTCCTTCTCCACAATCTATCCCTGTCGTTGATCTGGAGATTGCACATCCGACGGTCACAACTCAATCTGACTTAATCCGATCACTTGTTGGATCAACCAAAGTCGTCGATATCCGAGTCTACAAGATTTGAAGATCTAGACCAATTGCGGGATTGGAACTACCGAGTCTTTAATTCTCCTTCTGGTCTCCACAATCTATCCCTGTCGTTGATTTGGCGATTGTGCATCCGATGGTCACGACTTGATATGACTTAAACTGATTATTTGTTGGATCAACCACAATCATTGATATTCGAGTCTATGATATCTAACGATCTAGACCGATTACGGGATTAGAACTAGTGAGTCGTTTAATTCTCCTTTCGCTCCCCGCAATTCATCCCTGTCATTGATCTGGCTTTCAAATCCGACGGTCACGATCCTCCAATGATCCTTAAGCCCACGATCACTCATATGACCGACGTTCGTAAAATGAGATGATCAACACGGTCAATTTCTTGATCGGACAACTGCTAAGTCTTCTCACCCTGAGCTTACGCTTTTCCTTTCGAGATTTGATCTCTGTGTAATGTTCTCTCCTCCTCTGAGCTTATGATTTTCCTATTTTCCATCGTCATTTTTGTTCTTTCCATCAATGACAAGACACTCTTCCTGTAAAATATGCCAACAATCTCCCCCTTTGGCATTGATGGCAACCCTGAAAGGCTGCACTATTATGCTTAGACCTCCAACTGTAGCATCCAGACCAAACCTTTTCTCCCCCTTTGCTATCAATGTCAAAGAAAACATGTTCCCCCTGAGTTGTTGCAGTACTTTTCAGAGGTATTAGATATTCAACCAATACATACTCCCCCTTATGGGATGGACTCTCTTAGGTGAGATAAGGGATGACACCCAGATTCTAACGAAGATATTGAAATGGTGTCTTGGCTAGGGGTTTAGTAAATATGTCTTCAATTTGTTCTATGGTTGGAATGTAATGAACCTGAACAATCTGATTTGTGATCTGCTCTCTCAAAAAATGGTATTTTATGGGGATGTTCTTGGTCTTGGAGTGGAATACAGGATTCTTTGACATGCTAATTGACCTAGTATTATCACATTGAATTGGGATCGATGTAGTATAATTTACCTCCAAGTCTATAAGTGTCTGAATCATCCATAGTACTTGGGTACAACAAGTGGCAGCTGCTATGTATTCAGCTTCAGTAGTCGATAAGGAAATGGAACCTTGCTTCTTGCTTAACCATGCTACAAGAGAATCTCCTAAGAAGAATGCACCTCCACTCGTGCTTTTCCTTTCATCCATGCAGTTAGCCCAATCAACATCTAAATAGACTAATAATTGAAAATTTTGATTCCTAGGATACCATAGGCCATAGTTCATTGTTTCTTTCAAATATTTGAATATTCTTTTGACAACTAACAAATGACTTTGTTTAGGTGCAGACTGATACCTTCCTACCATTCCAGCAGCATGCATTATGTCTGGAAAAGATGATGTGATGTACAACATGTTACCTATCATAGACCTATATGAACTTTGATCAACATTAGGTGAGTCATCATCCTTTCTTAACTTGCATCCAGTGACCATAGGTGTGCTCATAGGTTTAGAATCTTCCATTTAAAACCTTTTCAATATTTCTCTTAGATATTTTTCCTGAGAAAGAAATATTCCTTCATACCTCTGAGTAATTTGTAGACCAAGAAAAAATTACATTTCCCCTATCATAGACATTTCAAATTCAGACTGCATGGTAGAAGGAAACCATTGTACCAATAAAGCATTATTACTTCTGAATATGATGTCATCTACATAGACCAACACAAGGAGAAAATCATTACCCTCTGTTTTGATATATAGATTGTTGTCAACTTCTCCTCTCTTGAACCCTTTGTCTTGAAGATACGTATCCAGTCTGTGATACCAGGCACAAGGAGCTTGTTTCAACCCATATAAGGCTTTTTTCATCTTGCAAACAAAGTCAGGATTATTTGTCAGTGATAATCCTTCATGTTGTTCCATATATACTTCTTCTTCTAGATCTCCATTAAGAAATGTTGACTTAACATCCATTTGATATACTTTAAAGTTCTTATGACATGCATAGGAAAGAAACATTTTGTGGATTCCAATCTTTTCACTGGTGCAAAGGTTTCATCAAAACCTTGTCCTTCAATGTGTGCATAGCCCTTACAAACCAATATTTCTTTGTTCCTGACAACTTGTCCCTGCTCATTCAATTTATTCATAAAGATACATTTGGAACCTATGAAATTTTTACCGTCAGGTCTAGGAACCATCTCCCAAGTTTTTGTTTTCTTAATCTGGTCAAGTTCATCATTCATGTCTTTAGCCCAATGGTCATCTTTGCTGGCTGCATTAAAGTCTTTAGGTTCAAGCAAAGAAAGAAGGGAAATCTGAGATTGTTCTGATACATTATTCAACTGCTTTCTTGTTCGAACTCCTTGGTTTAGATGACCAACTATATGATGTTTAGGATGATTCTTCCTAATAAATTTGGAGGGTGTGTTTGTCTCTATCTCCTGGTTTGAGTCCTGCAGATTATTTGTATCTAACTCAGAGTTGTCTCCTTCTGATTCTTGGACCTATTCATATTCAACTTCAGATGTGTCCTCTATAGAAGACTCAATATTGCTCACCTCTCTTACTGGGACTCCTTCATCAACCTTTAAATCAATGCAATCAACTAATTTATGCAATCTTTTATTAAAGAATCTATATCCTTTACTATTGGTAGAATATCCTAAGAAGATGCCTTCATCAGCCCAGTCATCATACTTGCCAAGGTTTTCATTATTATTCTTTATGTAGCACTTACTCCCAAAGACTTTGAAGTGTTTGATTGAAGCAGGTCTTCCATACCACAATTCATAAGGTGTCTTGTCACTGTGTGTCTGAGGTGGGCTTTGTTAAGAATATGGAATGTTGTGTGTATTGATTCTACCTAGTAGGTTTGACCAGGGTTCTTCTCATTCATCATTGACCTGGCCATTTGCTGAACTGTTCTATTTTTCCTCTCAACTACTCCATTTTGTAGTGGAGTTCCTAGGATTGTGTATTCTCTCTTGATCCCATGTTTATCACAGAATTCCTTGAAATCACTTGACATAAATTATCCTCCTTTGTTTGATCTTACTGCCTTTAGCCTGTTGCTTGTTTGATTCTCAGTTAAAGCCTTAAATATTTTAAATTTCTCAAATGCTTCAGCTTTTTCTTTGAGAAAAGAAACCCAAGTGAGTCTGGAGTAATCATCAATGATCAGCATGAAGTAGTTTTCCTTCCCTGTACCTTCCTGTCTTAATGGTCCACATAAGTCCATATGAACTAATTGGAGTGGTTTCTCTATTGAAGTAGAGCTCTTGGATTTAAACCGAGTCATGGCTAGCTTTCCTACTTGGCAGGGTTTACACACAAAATCTTGTAGCTTTGATATTCTTGGAAGATATTTTACTGGCTCAATATTTTTTATCTTGATTAAGTGGTCAAATTTTAGATGTCCAAGTCTCCTATGCCATAACCAACTTTCATCATGTTTTCTTAGATGACACTCTTCTCTATCTTCTTTCAGCACATATACATTATTATCTGTCCTTATGCCTTTAGCCACCACTTGTCCCGAGTTTACAAAATTTATCTTACAATCTTTGGAAGTGAACACCACTTCACATCCTCTGTCACACATTTGACTTACACTGATCAAATTATGTTTCAGCCCATCTACAAGCAGAACATCCTGGGATTTTCCTTTACCATTACTCAAACTCACCATCCCTTTACCTTTGATTTTACCTCGTTCATCATTTCCAAAGATCACATTTCTTATTTTACTTTTACTTATAGACAGAAACTTATCCTTGTATCCAGTCATGTGCTTGGAACATCCACTGTCTATATACTAGGGGTCTTTTTGTTTTTGAGTTGAAAGTACTAACCCACATTTTTCACTATATTTCTTTTTCCATGTGCTGTCATTTCTAGCTAAGGGTTTTATCCTTTAATCTTCTTTGTAATCCTTCAGATGACAGTTTACAACTTTGTGGATGAAGTTATGAAAGTTATAGCATTCAAGCTCTTTATTCAATAGGACAAAGTGATTGGTGCAACTTTGTCTACTCATTGGCTATTTGGTTCTATGTTGCAAAGATTGTTTATTTCTTTATCTCCTCAGTTGCATGTCTCTAAACTTAATTTGACAATTTGCAATCTTATGACCAAAATTAGAGCAGTAAAAATAGTAACCATGGAAGAAACTTTGGTACCTGAAGGATGGCCTTCTTCTTGGCATTTGTTTCTCCATCTTCTGATATCTTTGTTCTTGATCAGGGATCATCTTGTCTTTATTATCTTTTGGTGGCACATTACTCACATGGTCTGATTGTCTGCTGAATTGGAACTTGATAATCTTTACTGGCTCTTTACTTTCTGGCTGTTTTCTTCTTGAACCGCTTACATAACCTAAACAAGTCTTCAACAAAGGATATCTCTGTTTGCTTAGAACGTCATTTAGTTCTGCCGAGGCTTTAATGCTTGGAAGATTTTGGAGATATAAGGCTTTAAACTTCTCCATCTCTTTTCTGGTTTTTACTACCTCTTCTTCCAAGGCTTCACATCTTGTCTTCTTCTTTGATAATTGTTGTTTCATGTCCTCTATTTTTTTTGCCTCTTCTAATTCCACTTTTAGCAAGGAAAAGTCTTCATCAGTTTTTTTACTCTCTTTCTTGAACTATATCAGCAATTTTTTTTTCTTTCTCTTCTTAAGTCCGAGTCTATGAATCTCTTCCAAGGCACTGATCAACTCTCCTTCCAATTCAACCACAACTTATTCATTATTAACATCACTTCTTGTGATTTTATTATCATAATCCTCTGTGGCCATACACATAAATTCATTAACCTTTTCTTCACAATCAAAATCCCTATCTGTGTCTCCTGAAGAGTCATCATTGTTTACACATAAACTTTTCTTTTTACCAAATATCTTGAATTTGTACTTCTTTTCACCTTCAGAGTTCTGGTCCTTCTTCTTGTGTGGAAACTTAGATGCAAAGTGACATATATTTCCACAATTTAAACATTTGAAGGGAAACTTGCCTTGGTACTTGCCTGATCCTTTCTTTAGTTTTCTCACAAATTTTTCTTCAATTTCATTAGGTTCATAATCCTCATTCTCATCTTCTTTAAATGATGCTTCTCTAGAGGTGGGTTTATCTTTACCTATCCTCATTTCATATGCAGTCAAGGTTCCTAGAAGTTGATCAAAAGGAAGATTTTTAGATCATTAAGTTCTTCTATAGTAGAGACCTTTTGGTTGAACCTATCTGGCAGAGATCTCAAAATTTTCTGAACTAAAGAGGATTCCTCAATTTTTTCCCCAAGTGATTTCATTACATTTACTAGGTCTTCAACTCTCAAAAAGTATTTCCCAATAGTTTTATCCTCTTTCATATTTAGTTGTTCAAATTGTAGTCTGTAGGTTTGAAGCTTGGCATCCTTTACCTTCCCATTACCTTCATAACTGCTAATGAGTTTGTCCCGCATTTCTTTGGTAGATTCTAAGTGCATAACTTTTACAAATTATGCTTCTACAATCCCACTCAGAATAACATTCATAGCCTTAGTGTTGAAGATGAATTCTATCTTGTCATCCTTAGAATCTAGTACAACCGGCTTTACATAACCAGTCTCTACCACATCCCAGACATCTGCACCTAAAGACATTATGTAGGTTCTCATCCTAACTTTCAAGAAGGAAAATTTTGTTCCATTGAATAGGGGGGCCTTATTGGTTGAAGTTCCTTCATGGATAGTCATGTTTAAGCTCTAGGATCTACCCTTAGATAAAAGGAACCAATTCTGATACCAATTGTTAAACAACTGAGAGCGGGGGGTGAATTTGTTGTTACTATTCTTAAACAATTATACCCATTTTAAACTCATTACAGAACACTTAATGATGATCACAATAATTCAAAGAAGTAAGAAATAGAGTATTCAACATCAATCACACACATGAAGTATACAAAGACAGATATTCCCGAGGAAAACCATAAAGGGAGAAAACCTCTTCTTATTAATATGATAAGTAGTCTTTATATTATGTACATTATCATTCTTATGAGAACCCACTCTTTGTGAGGCTACCACCTCTGTTTTACAAGCTGCAACTTGCTGAGAGAACCAACTCTCTGGTTTCTCTATCACCCACTAGAAGGAAGCAACAACTCCCTTAGTGTTCCAGCTCCAACTAGATGGAAGCAACAACTTCCAATAACATAGACACCAACTTGTGTAATAGATAACAATCATTCTCCCTTGCACCACCCTGCCACCCTCGTTTCTCTGGCTGCCACTAGATGGAAGCTACAACTCCCTGTGTTCAAGCACCCACTTGAAATTCTGAGGATAACATTCCTCCTTAGCACATCCCTACCACTCTTAGATATAAATATTTGTTACTGAAATTCATTACAGTGATATAGTATTAATTAATGGCTTACCAGTCTCATCATTGTTCTGCTACACTGTTATGCTCTGCCTGCATCAGTGTCTTCCTTCTGGCATCTTCTTGCGCTTTTTGTTCTTCTTCTTTGTCTCTACTTGCGCACCTCAGCTTTTTCTTCCTCTCTCAGATCATGCTTCATCGTTCTATCTCTTTCTATTCATGTTGTATTCTCCATTACATACAGTTCAACTTGTTTTTCATAGAAACAACAACCTCTCTCTGTCACAACATTATCCTTTTATTCATGCTCTCATCCACCGTTACACTCCCATATCCAACGCTCAAGTCGGCCATCTCAGAACAATCATTTTGGGAATCTCAAAACACTCATTTTGGGAAACTCAGAATGCTCAAGAGCCATGATTCCAACACTCAGGAATAAATTATTCAACCGCTCAGGAACGGTGATTTAGTTAGTGTAATTGAATCCTAATTGATCAAGAAATCACAATATGAAATAGTAACCCTTCGATCAGATTTAGTTTGATCAACGTCATCAGATTATATATTATTTAAATCTATTATCTCACATGACCAATGGAGATCACCATATGCTAGGCTTGACAAGCGCTTGAGCGCTTATCAATTCAACAGTCGTGATTCAATATTCTGAAATGGATGACTATCGTAACTTCAACATTTCTCCCTTCGGAACTTTTGGGTTTGAAACCTTTCAAAACTTTTGAATCAGATTTCTCGAAGAGATCGGACGATTTACGTTTATGTCGTGGAAACAGATCAATCGTCATATTTGATTCTTACAAGGCTTAATCTCATGACCATGACTTAATCAATAGTTGATATGGATGGCCACCTTTTACTCCGAGTGTTTGGCTATTATACTTACACTATCCTTCCACTGTATCTTGATCAATGGTTGAGAGTGCACTTGACATCAGATCGACGGTTGAGATCTCCTTTGGGTCTCCGGACTTCAGATATTTTAACCTACACTATCCTTCCACTAGAGTAGATTGACGGATGAGAATACACCTGAAGTGATCTTTTAGATTGGACGACTCGTGTCCTTGCTGACGTGGTCTGCCACATATGTCCTTTGCTTATGTGGTCTTCCATATATGTCCTTTGTTGACGTGTTCCAAAACATGTCCTTTGTCGATGTGGTCTACCACATGTCCTTGCATACGAGGTTTGCTGATGTAATCTACTGACGTAGATCTTCCTGATATAAAGATCATCATATGTTCTCCAGATCCGATAGTCCTTATTCATTTCAGATTTCTGGCTCTCCGGGCTTTGGGTTTTTAAAATCTCAAATTTTTCAGACTGTAACCTCCTCGCCTCTTTATATCCGAAGTGAATGATGTTCATTGATCATGTTCTTAGATCGATGGCTAAATCTATCTATGATGCAAATTTTATAGCTTATCTTGTCCTTCCACTTGAATTGATCCGATGGCTGATGGGTATTCGCATAAGTGAGATCTCAGATCTTTTACCTTGCTTATCCTATCCTTCCACTTGAAATGATCCAATGGAAGACGAGAATTCAGGTTTGATTCGACGCCTGACAGGTATTCGGATAATCAAACTCTCATCCCTTTTAGCTTATCCTGTTCTTCCACTAAACTTTGATCCAACAGTCATGAAGACACTCAAAGCAGATCAACGATCAAGGATGATTGTGGAACCATAACTTGCAAGTGATTTAACTTGTCACCAAAACTCCACAATTTGAAGTTGTGCATTGTTGGTGAGTCAACCAAAATCGTCGATCTTTGAGGCTATAAGATTTGATGGTCCTGAGTAATTGCGGGATTGGAAATAACATGATCTTTAATTCTCCTTTAATTCTCTACAATCTATCCCTGTCGTTGATCTGGCGATTACACATCCGATGGTCACAACTCAATCTAAATTAATTGGATCTCTTGTTGGATCAACCACAGTCGTCGATATCCGAGTCTACAAGATCTGACAATCTAGACCAATTGCAGGATTGGAACAAGAGATTCATTTAATTCTCCTTCTGATATCCGCAATCTATCTTTGTCGTTGATCTGGCGATTGCACATCCGATGGTCACGACTTGATATGAATTAAACTGATCGTTTGTTGGATAAACCACAATTGTCGATATTCAAGTCTATGAGATTTGACGATCTAGACCGATTGCGGGATTAGAACTAGCGAGTCGTTTAATTCTCCTTTCACTCCCCACAATTCATCCCTGCCGTTGATCTGGCTTGCATATCCGATGGTCACGATCCTCGAACGATCCTTAATCCCACGGTCACTCATATGACCGACGTCCGTAAAAAGAGACGATCAACATAGTTGATTTCTTGATCGGACTGCTGCTGAGGCTTCTCACCCTGAGCTTACGCTTTTCCTTCCAATCTTTGATCTCTGCGTACTGTTTGATCCTCCTCTGAGATTATTCTTTTCCTGTTTTTCATCGTCGTTGCTGTTCTTTCCATTAATTACAACCACACTCTTCCTGTAAAAAATGCCAACACAAAGAATTTTCTCTGGGACATCTGACAAGGCATCGAATAGGAGGGCCCTACGTCGATTGAGAGTGCGTTGATTCTAAGTTTGGTCCTCCAGGATTTTCCCCATATCAAATATCAATTGAAGGCGGTTGTTCGAAAAGCGATGAGGATTGGGTAGAGGCTGCTCAATTTTCCCATCTGTGTCCATGAGAGGATTTGTATCCATATCAAAATTTGTCAATGGAGTTTCTTCCATGTCCAACCCAGGGTTAGTGTTCCTGGCTATCCATTATGTTAGCCAGTTGGGGGGAATTTCTTCCTCCACCATGAAACTTTCTTTCTCCAGAGGTTGGTCCTGGGGCCTGGTGATGATGTTGGGCTCAAGTGGGGATTCCAAAGGCTACAAATCAAAAGGATGAATTTCTTCATCCACCGGGTAGCTTCCAGAATCATGCATGGTTTCAAAAATGGTTGGAGGTGAGTGCACAGCATGAGGGGAGGGTGAAGGAGTCTTAGTCCAATTCTGGCCCCTTTCGGGGGAGCTATTCAGAGGGGATGGATGCGAGGGGTTTGGACGGTTGCGCCACACGATAAAGTTGTAGTACAATAGCCCTCTTTTGGGTTTTCCATGATCTGTGGGCATGGTTGATGGATTGCAGCAGAAATTGGGGGAATGAGGTGAAAACCAGGCTAGAGGAGCAACGCTGGTGAAATGGATGCTAAAAGAGGTGACCAACAGAGGTAAGGAGGCTACAAGAGAATTTCCACAACAGGAAGACATGGAAAATAGAAATAACAAGAGAGCCAATTGAATATGGAGAATCAAAGAATTCTTAGGGACTCTTACCTTCATAGAGGCCGACAGAATGATGATGGGGGGTGCCATGAAAGATGAAGTGACACCTACCTCAGGATGAGTACCTGCTTCAATACTCCATAGATGGTTCTCATGAGGAGCCATTAACTTCCCATAGGTGGAGCAATGCACTACCATCACTGTTGCGTAAGATCTCATCATTCAAATGGTATGGGGGTTTGGATGACGGATGGGGGTAATAACTACCCTAACTGCATGCACGCCAATGGTCTCTAGATGGCCATCTGTCACCCCATCGAGGGAGACTATGCAAGATTATGATATACTTTAATGAATCCAAAAAATGTAACAAGACCACACACAAGGATTCCAATAAGTGATCTACTACTTTAAAGATAAGCAATTAGAAACAATAGCATAAACCATGAGTATATCCACTTGAAAGAAAGGGTTAGGAGCTAGTATATGTGTGTGTCAAATCGGACGTGTAAGATAAAAAACATTAGCAACTCCATATTTTCAATTAAAAGGCTATCACTTGACAAAATAAACTTTCAAGAGGTGAAAACCACTTTTAAGCTACTTTAGGTCACAAAGACTGAAACCAATTAGGATTGTAAGAAAGGAAAAACTTAAGGCTTTCCACAAATTTTAAACCTCTTGTAAGATAAAATAATGTAGAAACTTCATATTTAGACCATGAAAAGACCATCCAAGAGAGAGAGAGAGAGAGAGAGAGAGAGAGAGAGAGAGAGAGTATGCACTAGAAAGCAAGATGTATTGGATGTTTCCACTTGGAAAAAATATATACCATGTAACAATAGTGCAACAATGTTAGAATCTTTTTATAAAGATGTATAAACATGAAATAATAAAGAACTTGTAGAATAGATGGTGAATCCCCATAGGGTTTCCACATTAACACTTCAAATTCACCAAATTAATCTTTAAATAAAAGATAAGCAACCATAAGCACTTTAGATGTTGAATTTACCACTAGATGTGTAAGATAATCTTGTAGGAACAATCTAGAAATGAAATAGAGGTTAGGTATGATTAAGAATACACCTTTAAGCACCAAACCCTAGACTTAGGGTTTCACCAAATCTGATTTTTAATGCTGCAATTTAATTTCCATATTTGAGAAATACCTTAAATCAGCCCACAAAATGTTAGATAAGAACTTGAAGAGCTTTTCTATAGGGTCATTTTTCCTTCTTAGGGTTAAAGATAACAAAATTAAGCAAAAACCCTTGCATAAGATGTTTAGGAAATTAAACAATATGTTAACTTTGCACTAGACTACGAAAGAAATATAAATAAATATTTCTATTTGAATTTTCACCGTTAGATTTCCTTATAAACAAATAAAAATAAAAGATTTTGAATTTTAAGGTGTTTCGCTGGTTGTTGGGAGAAGACTAGTTTGTTTTCTCCAATTAGGGCTTATGGAGTCAATAAGTATGACCCTCTAAAATTTGGTCACTTCTACCATAAGGATTAGGGTAAGACATTAGAACCCTAAGAGTAAAATAATATCTAACGTAATCAAGATAAGGTATGAGGACAAAGGCCCTACAAGAAGGGATTCCAAAAAGGAAAAACCTTCACCAACAAGATCAATTATGGCTTGAATAAAAATAATTAAAACCCTTGTCAAGTAACCAAAGGAAAGACAAGAGAAGCAATTGAACACTTACCAAACCAAGAAAGGAAGATGGAAGAGATAGAAACACTAGAAATCTTCCTTCCAAGTGGTTATTAACCCTTCAAATGGATTGATATTACTATCTAGTAGATGTTTTGAACATTCACAACTAATATTTGATACACCAGGAAAGTAATCGAGAGAGAGCTCCAAGAATTAATATTAAAACCTCCAATAGGTAGATCTTCAACAAATTGCATTCGAAAATAATGTCCAACAACAACAACAATTTGGAATCATATGAGAGACATTACTTATCGATGATGATTCTACATCCTTCTCATTCTTTATTATTTTTCATCTCCCTAAAATAAGCCACGAAGGACCACAAAAAGAGACTTGTCTAAGATTTGGATTTTCATTATCATCTTTTTCCCATCATCTTCTTCAAAATTTGATGAAGAAAATGTAGAAGAATGGTTGGAATCATAAATATTTGTGATTACAAAATCTGGGTGCAATAAGGGTGTTTGAGGGCACTAAATTAACTTTTGTAATAAAAAACACAAATTCAGTAATGAGAAATTGCAATTCCAACAAATTGCAATTTCTCTATAGCTTATTTTCGGTGATGATTGCCTAAAAGAGTCTAAGGGTTATCTATTTTTACGAAAATGTCACTCATTTTTTTTCGTCATAATTTCCTCTCCAAATTTAGTGGGGATTTTTGTGGGAAGTTATAGTTATACATGATTGATGGAATTACAATTAAAGAACTTTGTTGGTATAGATGTTTTGACCCATTTTAAGATGATCCAAGTCACCTAAATTTTAAAAAGATGAACAAAACAATCGAGAGATTTACCTTGGAAAAATAAATGAACTTGTTAGCTCACTCCATTATTCCCGAAGGATGCAAGAGAACTTTTAATACGAGCAAAGCTAATTTTATACCAAAATGACATTTTTCGGCTTCCTAGAAATTCTAGGGATGAGTAGAGTTATATCATGACCTAGTCTATGCATGTGGTGGAATGATGTCCTTAAGTCCTTAGGTTTTCCCAATTTTCAATCGACCTAGATTGTCAAAATTTCAACTAGAATTCCAAATCAATAGGAACTCTTACTTTTTGTATCATCGAATTCTGGCCACTAGAGGAAAGTTTGCTAGACAAAATCTCGATGACACCTTTTTGACAAATCTCTCTAGAAATTTGTGAAAACCATCATGATTCGACTCAAGGTGGGAAAACCCCCTATGAGTAATGGACAACGATATTTATTGGTGCACATTGGAAAAACATGTTCAATCTAGTTGATTGTTTTGAGGGGCACACTATACAATGCATTATCAATGAGATGTATAATGTCCATGCTCAACATTAGGTTGACAAGCAACATTTAAAAAACATAACAAATAAATATTTTAAACATAACCCTAAATAAAAGCAAAATACATACATAAATACATTTAATTAAACAAAAAAAGCTCAATTGGTTGGAGTGGACCATTTCAAGGTAGATTTTATCATGAGGTCTCTAGTTCTAGTCCAACTAAGTCTCTCTAAATTATTAGTTGTGATTATGGTTAGCAGTCGAGCCACCCTTCATTCAGATAATCAAAGGAAGGAAATAAATAATAAATAAAATTGAAAGTAAAATATTCTACGATAACACACATACATACACTAGTGCACATGCCAACGAAGATCCATATAATTCAAGATATTTTAAGCATCGAAAGATTTTCATCTTAATTTATTTGTTATCCCTCTCAATGCTTAATATATATAGAATTAAGTTGGATAAACACCGATTCTATTATAAAGGACTCAACCATACTCGTGTTGCTTCATCTTTAAAAATAATGCACAATGAAGTAATGACCTCCTTCTTTGAAGTTTCAAACATTTATCGTTATTAAGGGGTAGCTAAAGATAAGAAAAATTCAATTAAGGAAGCCCTTCTTTGGTCATGAAAATCCCTAAGTAGTGGTGGGTGTGTCTCTATTTCATTCCTTGAGAAGGTCCCTACCCCTCCTTTTCTATTGAAAACTAGACAACAAACATGCCAATCTTGGATCTTGACCAAACATGGGTTAATAAAGAGGAAGCGTATTTTTGGCATATGGCTTAATTTGCATATTCAATTGTCTATGGCCATCACTAAAAAAATACAAACTTGAAAAGAGACAAATACGAGATCCATCCACTATGAAATATATGTTTTTCTTCAATTTCATTGTCAAAATAGGCAAATTAAAAGTTATTGCTAGAAGGCCCTATCTCATGGAGGATAGAAGCCTCAATATGAAACCATCACACCCTAATTTTAACCCACATATACAATGTCTATAGAAGACCTTGATATGGGTTATATTGTTTAGTCTTCCCTTTGAATAATAGGGCTACTAGACTCTATAAGATATAGCCAATGCTTTGGGTAAGTTTATCACCTTTGCTCCAAAAGGTAATAAAAATGTTTCCAATACATATGTTAAAATTTGTATTCATATTGATTTATGCAAAGGCCTTTCTAACCAAATTGTGTTGGAGAGTAGAAATCGACCCTAGATACAAATTTTGGACTCTAACACATTCCCTTAAGTAGTGCTATTGCCTAGGCTATCACCCTTGTAAAAATTCCCAACACAAGTGCTAACTAGGGAAACAAAATGGAAAGTGCACCATTGTGCCTTAATACACTTTCCCCTTCACTTTAGGCTAGCTCCTAAAAGAAAGGGTGGTATCCCTATTTATGAAATTAAATCTATTTAAGTGAATTATGACTATGCAAGCTTATGATATACTTTAATTAATCCAAAAAATGTAACAAGACCACACACAAGGATTCCAATAAGTGATCTACTACTTTAAAGATAAGCAATTAGAAACAATAGCATAAACCATGAGTATATCCACTTGAAAGAAAGGGTTAGGAGCTAGTATATGTGTGTGTCAAATCAGACGTGTAAGATAAAAAAACATTAGCAACTCCATATTTTCAATTAAAAGGATATCACTTGACAAAATAAACTTTCAAGAGGTGAAAACCACTTTTAAGCTACTTTAGGGCACAAAGAGTAAAACCAATTAGCCTAAATCAATGGTGCGATGTTTTCTTGTGATTTATAATTGAGTAGATGCTAAGAAAGGAAAAACTTAATGCTTTCCACAAATTTTAAATCTCTTGTATGATAAAATAATGTAGAAAATCCATTTTTAGACCGTGAAAAAGACCATCCAAGAGAGAGAGGGAGAGTATGCACTAGAAATCAAGATGTATTGGATGTTTCCACTTGGAAAAAATATATACCATGTAACAATAGTGAAAAAATGTTAGAAACAAGTTCTAAAGATGTATAACCATGAAATAAGAAAGAACTTGTAGAATGGATGGTGAATCCCCATAGGGTTTCCACGTTAACACTTCAAATTCACCAAATTAATCTTTAAATAAAAGATAAGCAACAATAAGAACTTTAGATGTTGAATTTACCACTAGATGTGTAAGATAATCTTGTAGGAACAATCTAAAACTGAAATAGAGGCTAGGTATGATTAAGAATACACCTTTAAGCACCAGACCCTAGACTTAGGGTTTCACCAAATCTGATTTTTAATGCTGCACATTAATTTCTAGATTTGAGAAATATCTTAAATCATCCCACAAAATGTTAGATATGAACTTGAATAACCTTTCTACAGGGTCAATTTTCCTTCTTAGGGTTACAGATAAAAAATTAAGCAAAAACCCTTGCATAAGATTGTTTAGGAAATTAAATGAACTATTAACTTTGCACTAGACTATGAAAGAAATCTAAATACATATTTCTATTTGAATTTTCACCGTTAGATTTCCTTCTAAACAAATAAAAATAAAAGATTTTTAATTTTAAGGTGTTTGGTTGGTTGTTGGGAGAAGACTAGTGCCTTTTCTCCAATTAGGGCTTATGGAGTCCATAAATATGACCCTCTAAAATTTGGTCACTTATACCATAAGGATCAGGGTAAGAGATTAGAACCCTAAGAGTAAAATAATATCTAACCTAATCACGATAAGGTATGGGGAAAAAGGCCCTACAAGATGGTATTCCACAAAGGAAAAACCTTCACCAACAAGATCAATTATGGCTTGAATAAAAATAATTAAAACCCTTGTCAAGTAACCAAAGGAAACAGAAGACAGGCAATTGAACACTTACCAAACCAACAAAGGAAGATGGAAGAGACAGAAACACTAGACATATTCCTTCCAAATGGTTACTAACCCTTCAAATGGATCAATATTACTATCTAGTAGAAGTCTTGAACATTCACAATGAATATTTGATACACCAAGAAAATAATCGAGAGAGAGCTCCAAGAATTGATACTAAAACCTCCAATAGGTAGATCTTCAACAAATTTCATTCTCAAATAATGTCCAACAACAACAACAAATCAAAATCATAGGAAAGACTTTACTTATCGATGATGATTCTACATCCTTCTCATTCTTTATTATTTTCCATCTCCATAAAATAATACTAGGAGGACCACAAAAAGAGACTTGTCATCCACACAATGAAGGAGACTAAGTCAAATAGAAGTAAAACATGCCACACACATACAAAAAAAAATCATGAGAAGCAGATGTCCTACAAAAGGAGGGGTCGATTTGGTGAAGAAGTTGAATGTTCCCTTGAAGAAGTGAAGGGGAAGCCTCAAAACAGGTGTAGTATCCTCCCAATCAACAAAAAATGCCAACATCTAGCCTCATAATGTATAATGACATCATGGAAAGAGTAAGAAAGGCCTCAAAAGGTGGATGCCTCCTTAAATAATGCTCATAGTTCCTCAGAAAATGCCTCTAAGTTGTGACCATGTCCTCATATCAAGCAAAGATTCTTCCATAAAAGGTGGGGGGAGGACCCTCCAAGTCAAAATGTATCATAAAACCCCCAAACAACTAACACAAAGTCCACACATGTGGGTCAACCTTAGATCAAGAAATAAATTGCTCAAAAAGTGATGAAATGAGAGAGAACTCTAGAATCGTCAATGTGGCATCTGTAGATGTTGATTTTTCTACTTAAGAAATTAACTAGATTAATGTTCTTTTACTTATTAAACCATTAGAAAAATAACTTCATATAAAGGATTACTAAAAGAATGACATTCATGGCATACACAAGATTTACCCTGGGAAAAACCTCTAGGGGGAAAATCCAACAAACTTCCTCAAGATAGCTTCACCAACCATGAACAATGCCTCTCTCCAAGAGAGAACTAACAAAGAAGAAGATCCTCCTTTAACCCTTGACTAGGGAAGAGTAGCACACCACTTAACCAAGAGATACCCAAGAGATAAACCAATAACTTACACAACGTCACCTCCTAGTTGTAGTAGCATCTCCCTTTGAGACTTGCACACTTCCTCTTCTTAGTTGCAGAACTAGTGTGTGTGTGTACAAATGAGGCATTGGCATCCTTTATAAATAGTAGTTTGGCCAATCTAAAATTAGGTCTAGACCAACCTGCCACTTTAGTCTTTTATTTTTCATTTTACTTGTCAAGGCACAATGAGGCTGACTTTTACAAAGGCACAATAGGGTCGTCTTAACAAATATAATATAATACTATTGTTTAGGGTTTTGTCTTGATCAAATACAATAAGGATATCTTCTGAATCTAATCAATCTTCAACACTCCCTCTTAACAAGGAAGGTATTCTTCTTGTCACAATCATCATCACTTCTTCTGCGCTTCTGCATACTTGGTTATTGTCTTATTGTCAATAACATATCTATATGTCATAAGAAGTTATGCACTTTTACTAGCCTTTCGTACTGGAGTAACATACCAGTCTGCGTTGGAGTACCAACCTATGTTGGGGTAGCATATCAGCCCGTGTTGGAGTTACCAACCTCCATTGGGGTAGCGTACCAGCCTATGTTGGGGAACTTACCAACCTACATTGGGGTAGCATGCCATCCTACGTTGGAGTTACCAACTTGCACTAGGGTAGCGTACCAACCTACGTTGGGTTTACCAACCTATGTCGGGGTAGCATACCAGCCTGCGTTGGGGTTACCAACCTACTTTGGGGTAGCGTACCACCCTACGTTGGGGTTACCAACCTGCACTGGGGTAGCGTACCAGCTGACTAGAGTTACCAACCTACACTGTGGTAGCATACCAGCCTGCATTGGGGTTACCAACATGTGTTGGGGTAGCGTACTGGCCTACGTTGGGGTTACCAACCTGCGCTGGGGTAGCATACCAGTCTACATTTGGGTTACCAACCTGCATTGGGGTTACCAACCTATGCTGGGGTAGCATATGAACCTACATTGGGGTTACCAACCTATGTTGGAGTATCTCCCTCTATTGGGGATCTCATCACTTCCCACTAATGGGGAACACATCACTTCTCACTACTGGGGAACACATCACTCCCTCCCATGAGGGAAAATCCTTTTGGACCACATCAAGCTCATCTTTGAATTATTCTAACTTCTCTCTTGGCACAGGCTTAGTAAACATGTCCGCTACATGCTCGTCGGCAATAACATACTGAAGTTTTACTACTCTCTTTTGTATCATCTCTCGGATATAATGATACTTGATCTCAATATTCTTGGACTTGTCATGACACACTTGGTTCACTGACAAATTTATGAAATTATGGTTTTCATAAAAGATACAGGCTTCCTCCAGCTTGAGATCAAACAATTTTGCAATCAAATTCCAAAGCCACACTACTTCGCCACAAGCTGACCATGTTGCTACATACTATGACTCTACTAAAATGAGTGCCATATAGGTATTCTTCTCATTGAGTCACGAGATCAAAACCGATCCCCTACTAAATTAATATTCATATGTACTTTTTCGGTCTGTAACAATGCCTACCTAATCCAAATTTTCAATCTTATATCACACTCCGAGATATATTTGGATCCATAATCGATTGTACCCTTTAGGTACCTCATCACATGTTTTTCCATAATTAGGTGAACATGTCTTTCACCACAAAACATATATATGTCCTTGTGTTCTTTAAACCAAATTTTTGCGTCACATTGTACCAACTTGGTACACTTGCTCAACTGCAACTCAATCAACACAATCATGTGTTGGATCTATGTGTTTTTTGCAAAGCACTATCTGTCTCACCATTTGAGAGTATGTCCTCTACTCTCTCTGCAACTATTCCTTCTAGAAATGGGACTCTGCACCTGCAACTGCTCTTTCTAAAGTTGATATTGACTGTTCCATTCTCACTGTAGTTGTTAAAATCTGATAGTAGCTCCTTTATTCTTTCATGGCAATAACTTCATCTAAAACTCAGAGTGGCTCAATAATTGATACTAAGGGCAGCTTATCCTCTTTCTCTAGAGGTAACTCAATATTCTATTGTAGTCATGTCTCCATGGACCAACTCATGTACTGTACCAACTGACACTAGAGATAACTCAATCTCAAATAAAAGGATTGTCATACCTACTCTCTCTGTATCTCATACTTTGTCAGCTTCTTTTAATGAATCACGTTTGTTCTATATATAATTCTTTTGATTACTGGAGTAGGTGTCTCATCATAGTCTCCTCCCTCTTGATGGGAGAATCCTTTGGACACAAATTAGGCTTTGTACATCTCTATGAATGGTCCTAGGGAGGTTGTTCCTCCTTACTGGATTGTGAGGGATGACTCCCTCTGAACTCTATCTCCTTATGAGTTGGTACTTGGTGGGGCCTCGTGCTTCACCATTGGTGGATCCATCTTCTCCTCATGATATGGATCATCAATGCTATATGTCTTTGCATCTTGCAAAGTGTCATGGGACCATACTGGTATCTTTCGAGTTAATGCAATGATTTTGGGTAGGCCCTTTTGTCTCTATTAACTCTTCCTGATGATCTGAAGAGTGATCAACTGTACTAGAGGGATTTATTCTTTCATCTTTGGAGATTTCTTCTTCTCGTGATCTATCTCTATGTATCATCTAATATGTTTCCTCATGCAACCGTCACCATATATCTCTCAAGGTTATCTCCCGTGACCTACTCGAAACAAGAACAACAACGGAGAAACAATAGACAAGAATAATACTCTTTATAATTATAATAAAAACAATAGCGAAAACAATCATCACAGTAGCTCCTTCAGAGCTATCATTTGTGACCTTCCTAAAAAAGGATCGAAAGTAAGAAATACAATAATAAGAAATGAGAGAAACACTCTTCCATTGTTGTGATCAAGCATTCCTCCATGGTAACCTGTAAACAAAAAAAGAATTTTCTCCGAGAGGAGATCTTAGTTATATCTAGTAAATAATTACAATAAGAATTTATCTCAATAGTGATCACATTCTAACAAGTATTCAATAATAAAACTTTTCAAAGATTTCTATCGCAACTATAGTGTTTAATTGTAATGTGGAAGTTATCGAACTTGATATGTGTAAATTTGAATCTTATCAGTTTAATCAATCAAATATGGAACCTTGAGTCTTTTCCTCAAGAATTAGTGTGTTTCTTTTCTTTTGGGTATCCTTCACTTAAGATGACAAGTATTCTCTTCAACCTATCCTCTGTACTAAGATAATATGCTTTTGTGACAAAAATATGAGTTAGAGAATAAACTCTATAATCTCAATCTTAATTAATCTAATACTTTGACTTTAATTTTGACCAATGGTTAGTATGATAGTCATAACTTCAACAGATCAAAATACAACCTAGATGTTTATAAGATCACAATAATGCCATAAGAAATAAAGGTGTATAAAATTAATCAAACATGGGGTGCATTGTTCCTCTAAATGTGTTGGATTTGATATCCTTCTGGATCTACAATTGTTGTTTAGACAAAAGATCATTTCTCTTGCAAATACCCTTTAAAATAATGATACAATTTAAACATATGTAAGTACATACCTTTGATATTATTGGCACGTAGTGGCACCATATGACAACAACAAAAAGCAGTAACGAACCTTTAAAACTTCAAAGGTGTTGCAACTTGTAATCTAAAGGTAGTTGGAGATTTACTAGGGTAAGGCACACTAGGACAATAAAAATCAGTCCCAACACTTCACAAAAACTTTCACTGCAACTGGTTTTGAAACTAGCATGAAGGAAATGGCACTGCAACTGCAACTGATACTGCAACTGCAACTGATACTACAACTGCAACTGCAACTGTAACTAATACTAGAACTTAGGGTTTTATGAGGAAACCCTAATTTCTCAAACTTCAAGTTTCATAATTCTTATCCAGGGACTAGATGCGCCCTCCTAGGGTGAGCTCTTAGATGGTATTACTTTGCATAACTTCCTCTGGCAAGATGTATGATGTCACCTTTTAGGGTTTATGTAGAAACCCTAATTTTTGAACTTTGTCCAAAACTGAAAAGTATTGCAGGGAAAAGGTGTGATAGGGTTAGGAGAGTCTTCCTATGCCCTTAGCTTCTTCAACATGTTCTTCTATGCTATGAAAATTCATTTTTTCAGGCCCGCTTTGATACCATGTTGATTTTTCTACTTAAACAGTTAACTAGATTAGTGTTATTTTACTTATTAAACCATTAGCACAATAACTGTATATAAAGGATCATTGAAAGAATGACATTCACATCATACACAAGATTTAACTTGGGAAAACCCTATAGGGGAAAAACCCAAGAAACTTCCTCAATATAGATTCACCAACCAATAACAATGCCTCTCTCTAAGAGATAACTAACAAAGCAAAAGATCCTCCTCTAACCCTTGACTAGGGAAGAGAAACACACCATTTAACCAAGAGATGCCCAAGATATAAACCAAGAACTTCCATAACATCACCTCCTAGCTGTAGTAGCATCTCCCTCTGAGACTTACGCACTTCCTCTTCTTAGCTACAGAGATAGTGTGTGTGTGTACAAATGAGGCGTTGGCCTCCTTTATAAATAGTAGTCTGGCCAACCCAAAATTATTTATGGGCCGACTTGTCACTTACTCTTTTATTTTTCATTTTAATTGTCAAGGCACAATAGGGACAACTTTTACAAAGGCACAATAGGGCCATTTTAACAAATATAATATAATAATATTATTTAGGTTTTTGTATTGGTCAAATACAATAAGGATATATTCCGAATCTACTCAATATTCAACAATAGAGGTGACCAATGCAAGTGAAAATATCCCATTTGTGCCTTGGAGGATGTGATTGGTGCCTTGGCATACATGATTAGTGCATGAAACTAAAGGAGAATCTACAAAATCTTATCCAAGAGTGGATGGACAAAGTGTGATATATAAATAAGATGGGTTCCATTCTTAGGCATAAGATAAGTGTTATTTAAATAGGTATGAAAACCTTTGCAACATGAGAACACTTTTACATTACATACAAAGAAGTGAGAGAGACTAGTAGCTCTCGTAGAGCATCTGTCCCGGTAGATCCATCACAAGATTCTCACATGCCTGCCTAGATCATAAATGACCAACATGGTGATGAGTTACTGACACCAAGGGACATTTTTCTAGAGACATAAAAGAAATTCATATCTTTAAATGGAGACTAAGAGGATGGGCCATGACCAACCACAAGGGGTATGGAGATACCATGTAGGTCCCTCACTAATGTTGAAATATTGTAACTGCAAAGAATATTCTACTTATTATTGAGCTATTATCTTATAGATCAATCCCCTTTTGTGGATTGATCATGTCGGGATTTGTAAAAGAACAAATCCCATTTTTTGGATTGATCATGTCGAGATTTGTAAAAGAACAAATCCCCTTTTGTGGATTGATCATGTCAGGCTTTGTAAAAGAACAAATCCCCTTTTGTTGATTGGTCAAGCCCTAATTATTATGTTGCTAATTAAGAATTTGGACCCCGGGCCTAATTAAAGTGGTTTTAACCACTAAATGAAGAATTCAACCCTTCTTGATGAAGAGACACCACCCTAGTGTCTGCCATCCAGTATAAATAAGAGTGGAAGGTGCCTCATTATCTCACCTCATTATCTCACTCACTCAGCTCACTCATCTAGTACGTAAGTTTGAAGGAAGTTGCAATTGCTAGTTACCGGAAGAAGGAAGAGAGAGGCACATTGCTCAGTGTTGGATATTCTCTAGTGTTTGGTTTATTATCTTGGCACTGTATTGTCAATCTATATTAAGGAAGTTTTTGTTGGGTTTTCTTCCCCTTAAGGGTTTACTAGGATAAATGTTGTGTATCTTGTGATTGTGTTTCTATAAGTGATCCTAAAAATGCTATTATTGTCTAGTAAACTAAAAAGGAAATTAATAGCTTCTCTAAATTTAACATGGTATCAGAGCTAAGCAAAAGAGAGCACCTTTCACTGGATAAGCAAAAACATCATTATTTCCATACAAGAAAATTAGGGCTTTTTGTTGGAGAGGAATTTCAGCCTAAAAACCACCTAGGGAAGTGCTCCCTAGCCTAGTGAACTTATTGGCAGTTTGAGCTCACCTTTTCTGTGGCCATAAAATCTGGAAAGTGAAACCCTAGTTTTTGGTTGGTACTAGGAAACCGGGAAACCAGAACGAGTACTAGAAGTACCAGTCCATATTGGCGCAGGACCAATTTCAAGGGGTAAAATTTGGATTTTCAGAAAACTAACTGCACCAAGATACACACCTCAGTCAAACGTAACTCCTAGTAAGTTCAAATTTAATTTCTGAGCATTTTCATTTTTTGGTCATTTTCCCAGCTCTAGGTCAAGATGTCTGCAAGCACCAAGATTGTTGACAAGTTAGACGAAGTGGATAACTTTTTTTTCTGGAAGTATAGGATTGCACTCATTCTTGAAGAGAATGACCTTGCAAGATTCATCAAAGAAAATGTACCAAAACCTGCAGATGTTACAGCTAAAGCAAAGTACTAGAAGGACATGGTTAGGGCCAAAAGAATCATTGCAGAATCTATCAAAGATCACTTGATCCCTTAAGTGGCATCTAAGAATAACCTAAGATAAATGTTTTATGCCCTAACCAGATTGTATGAAGGAAGAAACATTAACTGAATGATGAACTTGATAGATCAACTCAAGAATACAAAGATGCGGAAAGGAGAAACAATTCATGACTATTTATCTAGGATATCTCAATGCAAGGAACAACTAGAAGCAATTGGAGATACCCTAGATGAATATGAAATCATAATTACAACTCTTAATGGTCTCAGAAGACCTTGGGATGCATTCATCCAAATCATTTGTGCCAGAAAGGAAAAACTACAATTTGACAGTCTTTGGGAAGAACGTGTTCAAGAAGAAGCAAGAGTATCTAACCGAGAAGAAATACTATTAAAGGATGAAGATAAAGCTCTATCTGGTCACACTAAAGGAGGAAAGAGAAGGTCTCACTTCAAGAAGGAGACCCACCCACATAAGGAGTCTCACTTCAAGAAGGAGACCCACCCACATAAGGAGTCTCACTCCCCAAGTAGATTCATCCATAAAGAATATCACCCTCCAAGGAGATTCCAGAAGTTTTAGAAAGGTCAAAGAAGAGAAAACGATTTCTCATCTTATCATTGTTACCATTGTGACAAGATGGGACATATTGCTAATAATCTTCCAGCGAGAAGAGAAGAATACAAGAAGATAAACAACAAAAGACACCATGCCCATGTAGTGGAAGATGATGAGTCACCCACGAAGATGATTAAAGAAAATATTGAAGATTATGTCTTATTCTCTTCCCTCTCAGGATCAATGTCACTTGGAGAGGATACTTGGGTCATAGATAGTGGTTCTTCTAAGCACATGACAGGTCAGAGAGACATTCTCTCTAGCCTTACCGAAAATAAATTTCCCCAGAAAGTTACACTTGGAGATGATTACCAGTACCCTATCAAAGGAGTGGGAGAGTCTAATTACAAACTTGATTCAAGGACCCCAATGAAGATGGAGGATTTACTATATGTACCAGGTTTGACGAAGAATTTTCTTTCTATCTCAACTTTAGATAAGAAAGGCTTTAGGGTTACATTTATAGATGGTGAAGTCCTCATGTGACCTAAAGGAAAAACCATAGAAGATGCAATTGTTATTGGAAGAGAAGAAGGTGGCATGTATAAATTAAAAGGTCATTGAGATGCAGCTTTGACTCACTCCACCGAGAGTCCATGTCAACTTTGGCATAGAAGACTAGCTCACATGAACTACAAGGCCTTACCATATGTGAGCAAAGCAGTTACAGGTCTACCAGATCTCAAGATTGACCATGAAGGCATGTGCAAGGGATGTGCACAAGAAAATAACATAAAGAATCCTTTCTCAAATATCGACAATAAAGAAGAAGGAGTCTTGGAGCTCATCCACTCATATGTATGTGGCCCAATGCTATCCACCTCTATTAGTGGGTATGTATACTATGTGTCATTTATTAATGATTTTTGTCGCAAGACTTGGGTTTACTTCTTGAAATCAAAAGATGAAGTTTTTGGGAAATTCAAGGAATTCAAAGCCTTGATAGAGAATCTCTCTGAAATAAAAATCAAGATTCTCAAGTCAGATATTGGAGGAGAATACACCTCAAAAGAGTTTGTAAAATTTTGTAGAGATGCCTAGATTAAGAGGGAGCTCACCACTCCCTACAATCCTCAACAATATGGTGTAGCAACAAGAAAGAACATAACTATAATGGAAGAAGTAAAGACTATGATCCATGGTCAAGATCTTCCAATGCACTTATGGGAAGAAACAACAAGAACAACAATGTATGTACAAAACATATTATCCCATAGTGCACTTGGATTCAAAAACCCTGAAGAAATTTTTTCTGGAAATAAGACATAAGTAAGCCATCTCAAGATATTTGGTTGTCCAGTATTTTTACACATTCCAAAAGAGAAGAGAACCAAGTTGGATCCTTCAGAAAAGAAGGGAATATTTGTTGGATACTGTGAGGTATCAAAGGCCTTCATAATTTACATACTAGGTTACCATCATATTGAGATCAATAGAGATGTAACCTTTGTTGAAGATGCAACACTCAAGAAATCAAGGAGATTCCATCTTGAAGAAGTATATGAAGAAGAGCTTGTAGCTCCCAGAGTTACAGAACCAGTGAGGGAAGTCACATTTTCCCACAATTATGAGATTCAAGAAGATCATGATATGATAGAATCTGTAGAAGCTCCCCAGATGACGATCTCTCACAAGAGAAATCCAACTTTGGCAAGGGAACTTATTCAATATGGAGAGAAGTATGGTGCCCCAGAAGGAACTGTGAGACAATTCAAGAAACTTAATCCATTCTCCAGTTATATGGATTTGATGTGTGATATCATAGAGAAGGAGCCTACTTTCTTTGAAGAATCCATTCACAAGAAATAATGGGAATATGCCATGAAAGAAGAATACCAATCCATTATAAAGAATGATGTATGGGAAATAGTTCCCAGACCGAAGAGAAAAGATGTAGTATCTTCCAAATGGTTATACAAAATAAAACATGCTGCTGATGGAAGCAAGTTGCACCAGATGGATGTGAAAACAACCTTATTAAATGGTTTCATTGAATAAGAAGTGTATATAGAAATGGTTTGAAGTTGAATACAGTAAGACACATGTATGCAGGTTGAAGAAGGCTATGTATGGATTGAAGCAAGCTCCTGGAGCTTGGTATGGAAGAATTGACAGTTTTCCGATGAGCTTGGGCTTTACCAAGAGTAAAGTTGATTCTAACCTTTACTTCAAGGTTATGAATGATGAGATTTTTATATTGTTGTTGTATGTAGATGACTTATTTTTAACTGGAGAAGAAAAGCTCATCACTGATTGTAAGAAGAAGCTTGTTGCATAATTTGAGATGAAAGACCTAGGCCTAATGCATTATTTATTAGGTTTTGAGGTTTGGTAGAGCCCAAAGAAGATCTTCCTTAACCAAGGGAAGTATGCAGTTGAAATATTGAAGAGGTTTGATCTGTTGGAGTGTAAATCCATGAACACACCCATGGAGAAAAAGTTGAAGCTCTTGGTTGACACGTCGCCATAATTGGTTGATGCTACATTGTACAGACAAATCATTGGATCGTTAATGTATCTGATGAACACCAGGCCAAATATATGTTTCGTTGTGAACACCTTGAGTCTGTATATGGTAGAGCCCAGTCGTGTTCACCTTGTTGCTGCAAAACATGTCATGAGATACCTTAAGGGTACGTTGGAATTTGGTCTCTGTTATAATGGAGATCATGACTTCAGACTGATTGGTTATACCGATTCATATTGGGATGGAAGTGTTTTTGACAGAAAGAGCACTTCAGGATGTTGTTTCAGTATGGGGTCAGCCATGACTTCATGGCAGAGTAGGAAGAAATATAGTATTGCTCTCAACATAGCAGAAGCGAAATATATTGCTGCATGTTCTGCCAGTTGTGAAGCCATATGGATTTGAAATTTGTTGACAGGTCTATTTGATCTGGAGATGGAAGAAACCATGATTATATGTGACAACCATAGTTGCATAAAGATGATAGAGAACCTTGTGTTCCACGACAAATCGAAGAACATAAAAATCCGGTATCACTACATTCATGATATGGTGTAGAGGAGAGCCAAAAACATCCAATATGTTGGCACAAATGAGTAGTTTGCAAATGTGTTTACCAAGCCTCTGTCTCGTGTAAAGTTTGAGCACTTTCAAGACAATCTTGGTATAGTCTGAAAGGACCTCCCTCGAAAGGGGGAGTGATGTTGATGATAGTATGGTATCATGACCAACATTGGGTAACTCAGTTAGGATTTCATATCCTAGGGGACTGATCATCCCTGGATAGATCCCGAAGGTCTAGTAAGGATGGTCTATCAGAGTACCTATGCATGTATATGCCAGTTGTGGTCGATAGTGGTAGCTCCATTAGTATTTTTATAATCCTAGGGAATCTTATGATTCATGGAAAATCCTAAAGGTCCAGTAAGGATGGTCTGTCAGAGTACCATGTGGTAGCTCCGTTAGGATTTTATATCTGAGGGAATCTTATGATTCCTGGGTAGGTCCCTAGGGATTGTCATAGTACCAAATTTTTTTTTTGATACACCTGCCTCATTATGTTGCCCCATGATGATGATGATAATGATGTTTCTCCAGCCTCGTGCTGTGATAATGTTTTTTCTCCAACATCGTGCTGTGACGATGTTGCTCTAGCCTCATGCTGTTGATGATGATGTTGTTGATGTTGATGTTATTTCTTTTATGTTAACTAATGTTGATGTTTCAGGTTCCATCTTCATGTTGTGAACGATGATGATGATCCCATTCTAGCTCCATACTGTGAATGATGATATGATTAATGATGCTAATTTTTTTTGATGATTTATAGATATTCCATTCAGTGTTACCGATGTTGTTGATGTTGATTCCCTCTCTCTGTCTTGATGATGTTGTAGAATACCCTTCTTGTTAAGGGGGAGTGTTGAAATATTGTAACTGCAAAGAATATTCTACTTATTACTGAACTATTATCTTATAGATCAATCACCTTTTGTGGATTGATCATGTCGGGCTTTGTAAAAGACCAAATCCCCTTTTGTGTATTGGTCAAAACTTAATTATTATGTTGCTAATTAAGAAGTCACCCCCCAAGCCTAATTAAAGTGGTTTTAACCACTAAGTGAAGAAGTCACCCCTTCTTGATGAAGAAACACCACCTTAGTGCCCGCCATCCAGTATAAATAAGAGTGGAAGGAACCTCATTAGCTCACTCACTCAACTCACTCATCCAGTGCGCAAGTTTGAAGGAAGCCACAATTGCTAGTTGTCAGAAGAAGGAAGAGAGAGGAACATTGCTCAATGTTGGATATTCTCTATTGTTTTTTTTATTATATTGTCATTGTATATCAAGGAAGTTTTTGCTGGGTTTTCTTCCCCTTGAGGGTTTCCTAGAATAAATGTTGTGTATCTTGTGATTGTGTTTTTCTCAGTGATTCTGCATATGTTATTATTGTCTAGTAAATTGAAAAGAAACTTAATAGCTTCTCTAAATTTAACAAATAATACATATAACATCTAAGCATGGCCCAAAACAATACATGAGTATAAAAACAAAAAAAAAAATTGGTTCAACATGATACAATGATGCACATAATATTCTCATATGATGGGACACATCTGGTGACAAATGTAGGGTACACTGAAGTGAATCTGAGGTGTAATAGGTAGAATACATTTTGACAATGGGAATATGGCAGTCTCATGTTTGACGAAAAAGTCTCCATAGTCTATCATAAGAGAAAAATAAGAATCCCCCTTGGTGGAACAATTTAAACACGTACCACCAATATTGGACATCGCATAGAAAGACCTAATTAGAACATACTCTAACAAATGTTAGACTTGTATCTCCATTAGAGGAAAAAAAAGGCACTGATATGGTCATTAATTTAAAGGGACCCCTCCCATTGGTTTTCTTACAAGAAAACTCTATTGGAAAGGGGAGGGGAGACAAGAAAAAAAAAATTTGAATCAAAAAAGAGACCCAATCCTTCTATTCCCATTAAATGACACAAAGAATTACAAGTGGTAAAAACTCAACCAACCCCTAGTTTAGTTGCAAATTGCACTAACATTAAGAAAACAAAAATGTAACTAAAAAACATAAATAGGGAAATGTAATGCAAACTCATCTAATTGAAAATATAGTCTGTAGCAAAGATATCAATAACTAAATATTTAAAAATTGGCATCCACTGATCATATAAACTCTATATAACATATTGGAATTACCCATAAAGTACCCACACTAAACTTATAATGTTCATTATGATTATTATATCTTTTCATAAATAATATATTTTAACAACATAATTTTTATTATCTTATTAATAAAAAAAAATAATGATCATCAAATTTAGGTTTGTCCCATTATACTATAATGTTTACAATAACCAAAAAATAATGATCATCAAATCTAGGTTTGTCCCATTATACCATAATGTTTGCAATAACTAAAACTTGGAACGTGTACTATGTTGGAATGATATCCATATTACAACTAAAAATATCCTTGAAACAAGTGAATATGGAGGAAACTCAAATTTGTCCCTCTAGTATCTTTGTATCCCATTTTTGTTTCTCTTATAAAGAAAATCATTGTTCCTAGATCAGATTATTATAATCTATTTTTGTTTTGAAGTATCTTCCTATTACATTATGCACGAGCATTTTGCCTCCAAAGTCAATCAAATTTGACTAGGCCTAGGGCTCTTTTGTTTTAGTATGGGAGTGGGGTTCCGTGATTGAATGTAATTATTTATTTAATTGTAAATTCCTATGTTTTAAAGGAATTCTAGAAGGCTTGTGAGATTTTATGTAATCAGAGCAGTTCTCGAGAGATTGAGTGACAGATAGAGAGGTCTTAGGATGAGTGAGAGATCCTAGAGATATGTTGAAGATTTAGAGGATCTTGAGGATTTTAGGGATCCTAAAGATTGGATTGTTAGAGAGAATTGTGGATCTGAAACATATTTGGTAAGCTTAAATATTGTAAGCCTCAAAGGCAGTGAGAGCTGGCCATCCAGAGAGGAAATCATGACAGAGAGAAAGAGAGAGGCTCATTGAATATAATTCCCTTCGAGCTGGCCATCAAGAGAGAAAATAAGGTCGAGCTGGCCATCCAGAGAGAAAATCAGGTCAGAGAGAAAGGCCCACTGAATGTAATTCAGGCCAGAGAGGGCGAGGATGCCTTCTGTAAATATATGTACAATATGGATGCATTTGATTAATGAGAAAAATAAACACTCAGGTTCGAGTGTTAGTCGACATATTGGTTTCCTGTTAGTGCTATGAAAGTATATGTCTCTGTAGAATCAAGAGAATTTAATGTATGCCCTGATAATGGCTTTAGCACAGTGATAATGCTTGGATAGTGTTATTGAAATCGCATTGCAGGCGTGGAGAAACCCTCATGGAAGATTAATCCCTTAGGTCCAGAATGAAAGAATTAATTGATGATCATTGATCACTGCATGATTAGTGATCCTTATTCGTCACATTGGCAATTCGTCATGCGCCAAAGGTGACTGGATAATCAATTTTAAACAAAATACAAAGGAAAGCTACAGTAGTCGTTGATCTGTGGAGAATTAGTTCGAAAACCGTTGGATCGGAATTAGTACAGGTGGTGGAGTGAAAGATTAAACGTTGGCCATCATATTGATCCTCGACAAATTATGATTGTAGATCTCCGTCAAGATCTACCGAGTCAAAGATCAAATTGAATCCACAGATGAATCGAGCCGTTGATTCAAAATTGTGATCGACTGTGGGAGATTAACCTCGCATGTGAGAATGGTATGTAGATTAACACAACCAGAACCCTGAGGATGGTATCGTATTACTACCAGCGGAATGCGTGTCAGGTATTAGTTCCACCTTAACAACCCTTGAAATTGTTTTAATAACCATCCTTTGATCCCGACCCCGGAAAACTAAAGAATGAAACCATTTATAAAGGCAGGTTTCCACGGTGGTTTGGCGCAATTCGATGTAGCTCATGGTCGAGCCCTTGGTCATGAGATATACGGTAAGAAATCTGTTTGGTTCATTTATATATTAGTGTCAATTGATATTAAAACCCTGATTTCGAACTCTTAATCATATGGACGATGGGAGCACATATGTGTGGCCCTGAATTTGAATTAAAACTGTTTAGAGAAGAAACTCGGTCCATTTGAGACCAACATAATTTAAATTGAATCTATGATGATTCTACACACTTGGTATCACTTGATTTGGTTTATCAAGACCATCATAGTAATGCATAATCGATCTAGAGAAGGATTTGATGGGAGATAGAGAAAAGACCGAGAGGGACAACTAGTAGAGATCCTTGGGAAGCCTCATTACAGGTTTATAGAGCAACAGATTGAGTCGAAGCTTCCAAACTATGGGAAGACCTGGACTTAGGTCATCATTTGTGGTATCATAGAAAATCATTTGCTCATTTGAATGATTGAGGAAACATAAGTATTGAAGAGATTTCCCTTAAAATAAATTCAAAGTAGGTTTTCTAGACAAAGTGATGAAGTCATAAGAAGTTTACCTTTGGAGGATAGAATACAGAGAGGTATTTTATAAATGATTGAGCAAGGACAATCTTCTATTTTGGGAAGAGAACAGAGGTAAAACATTGCAACCTAAGAAGCATGTTTTAGAAATGGAAGAACATTGTAGGCCTGCAACAGAAGCTTGCATCCAACAGAGGATTTGAGTTGGGTACATGAGAAAAGGCAGATACATTGTGAAAAGAAGTGGAATACAAGATCATGCATAGATCTTGTAGGTATTGAGTTTGGTATTTGTAACTGACTCTAGTTATGTGAATTTATGTTTGTAGATTGTAGGTAGCAAGGAGGAGTTGATAGAAACTATGACAACAGAGGAGATGTAAAAAAGAACTAGTTGTGTTCTTGAATGAATGAAAAATAGCATGTTTATCTCTTAAGAGGACAACGAGGAGCTAGTGGAAGAGAACCCTCACAACATGAGAGGCTATGACAATTGATGAGAAAGAGAACAAGTATAGTTCTCAAGTGAAAGTGAGCTAAGTTTGTGCAACAACCAACAGAGTAAGGAGTGCTAAGAAAAAAAAGGTTCTAGGTGAGAGGACCATGGGCATACCAAAAAGTTGATCTAAGGAGAAGCTTGGTGAGGTATTGGTTAACAAGCTAATGGAGAAAGCTTGTTATATAGGTGATTGCAGCTCAAAGTGGAAAAGAGAAGTTCACAAAAGATGGTGAAGATGACTATTGACAGTCACGGGTTCAAAGAAAAGCCACAACAGAGGAGAAAAATATGCCAAAGCAAATGGAATAAGAAAGAGGATGAGTCAAGAGGGAATTGACAGAGAGTCGGCTCAGCTAAGAGTACAACTCAAGTGGCATGTGATGCAATTGTTTGCAAAGAAGCTGAGGAAGAGATTGAAGAACTTGAAGCACAGGTTGAGTACTTAGATGAAGAAGGAGAGGCTCAAAGGATCTGAGTTTAGATAGAGGCCACTGAAAGTTCACTTTTGTGGGCTAGAGCTAGGACAAATCCTTGGAGAAGATGATGAGGAAGAAGAGAGACTTACTGCAAGTCTCATGAACTACTTAGAAAGTTCATATCAACATAAGTAGGTTCTGACAAAGAAATCAAAGGAGGCTAGAGAGCCTTGTGTCTTTAAAAATTACAATTTGTGTATGATTGTAGGTGATGGAAAATCATCTATAATTGTCATGAAGATGAGGGAAGATGAAGGAATGTCTTCTCAAGGCATTAAAGAAAGACAAATCCAGAATTCTATTCTCAAGGAGGATGAGACAACACTATCTCAAAAAGAAAACCAAAGGAGAATCCATACACAATTGGCCAATGAGATTGTTGAATGAAAATTACCAAAATATGTTCGTTGCAAATGAAGAAGACTTGGATCCTGAATAAAACCAAGAGAAAGATAGAGGTTAGGAGAAACATTCATATATAATTCTCATAAAATGGAATGAGGAAATTAGGTTGCTGAAGAAACCCGAGTCAGAAAAGGAAAGTACAACCAATGATGAGAAATGTTCACAAGCACCTGATGAAGAAGAAGTGACCATAACATCTGAGGAAACAAAGATGATTGTTTTTTGTCAAACTAATTGTAAGTTTGTAGGGACAGGGAAAAATGATGAACATGAAATTATAATCAGGGAAATAGAATCTGATTTATTTCATGAGAATGAAATTAAACCTCAAGGACAACATTCAGAGTTGATAAATTTTGAGGAAGAAATGAAATTCTTAGAGGAGTGGTGTAAGTTTTAAACCTGCAAAGTAAAGCAATGTATATAGATTCTTAAGAAAAATAGAAATTAATCAATGGCTCATTCACATAGTACACAGAGATTTATACCGGGAACCCTCAACCGGGAAAACCTTTCTTATATTTATTATATAGAATTTTACCATTCACCATACAATATATATACAATGTTTTTAGGTATTTTATAGATACCAAAACCCTAATCCCTTAATCTGGGATTAATTTAGAAAACCACTAAAAA
>ML778101.1:1478458-1498395 GCA_009831015.1 Picea engelmannii | reverse complement strand
GGGGGGGGGGAGGGCATCATTAAGAAGGTGGAATGGGGGTAATAGGAGCGCGGGAAGGGTTTTTGAAAACATGCAACATTTTCGATTGGGGTCTAATGGCCTCAGGGTTTTATAGTTATGGACTCCATTACTATGTTACTATTCGTTGATTGTTTTTTGTTTCTACTTTGATGGTTGGACCTCTATTTTTTAGAGTTAGTTTTTTGGTGAAACTTGCTGGTAGCCTGGGAAGTTCTCTACTAGTCCGGGGGGCCTGATTTATTTTCTACTGAAGGCATTAAACTCTGATTTATTGACTGTCATTCCACTTATCCTAGATTTGACAGAGTCTTTTAATACTTGTCCTCCACTCTTGATTGCCTTTACTGATATACTATCTACTCTTTCCTCTATGATGGACCCGTGGCTACGTTGGTAATCCTCCACGAGGAGCCTTTACTATGGGTTCTAGGTGGCGTGATTTTGGTCTCTAGTGAGCTTAGATGATGGAGGAGGCCATCAACGCACTCATGAGTGTGGCTGACGAGGATGCCTGGGAGAGGGCAGACCTCTTCGACCCACCTCCCTTTCATTTAAACTCGAAATAGTGCACTAATGGGAATTTATTATCATCGAATCTGACGCCTCTATCGGACCCTTCTCATACTCTTCACTTCCTTACACCACCTTTTGTTAGATGTTCAGGTTCAGAGCTACTGTTCATGTTGTTCATCCTGTGGATAATACTTCTAGTCTGAGTTTTCTAGATGGTCTTACTCAGTCTATGGGCTATCCTGTGAGAAACACTATAAAGTCAGGCTCTCAGAGACCTTTCACCAAGAAACCGTGGCCTCCTAACCGGTCGGGGAGAAAAATGACCTGAAGCGACTAATCTAGCCCTGAATGTTTTTGTGGGGCAGTTTTCATACTGTCTTTAGTGTACTACACCTCTATATAGTTGGGTTAAGGCCCATTGGCTTCCTATTTTGGGATATGTCCCAGAGGTTTTTTACCTCCCGCGCGGCTAGTTTGGTTTCAACTTTCATTTGCTAGAGGATGCTGCAAATATTTTAGGGGGTTTGTGGCCATATGATGGCAGTAGTATTATGTTAAAATGATGGAGGATATCCTTTGACCCTGCACATGACTATTTTCAGTTCATAAATATGTGGTTTCTCTTACCCGGTCTCCCACTTATGGCCATTGGAAATTCTATTGGTCGGTTTATTGGTGTGGATGAACAAGCGCTTGGTGCTCCTAACAAAAAATTGGGTAGAATTTTAGTGGAGGTGGATATACACTTGGGGTTGTTGGAGACTCTTGAAATATATTGGAGAGACCAGTTGTACTCACAATGATTAGATTACTTGGGACTCCCCTTTCATTGTATGTTGTGTCGTAGGAATGGTCACCTGAGAAACTCCTGCTAGGGAATTGTAGAGGAGGAGGATTTGGATGATACTTGTCCTCGAAAACTTCAAAGATGTGATTCACCCATTGCAGGTTCGCTGGATCACGATTGTCCTTTGCTCGGGATGTAATAATCTCCATCTTTCTCAGTTTCTGAAACTCTTACAGGTAAACTCAAAACTTTTTGTCCTATTTTGTTTCATTCGTTGACATCTTTGGACAAGTTAGTTTCGGATGCTTCCTGTTCAGAAATTGGTTTGCATGTACAGTCTCCCCTCTCCGGGCCATCTTCTAAGATAGTCTCTTTTGACTTAAAATCCTATGTTCCTAGTCACTCGAGAGAGATGACATACTCGGTTAAACCTACTATTTCACTTTCGCGGGGGGTGTCTAGAATGTCCTCACCTACTAATACTACTCTAATTGGGATGAGATTGCCCTCTACTATTTCTATTGCACTCTTAGATGTTAATTCTTTAGAGACTACATAGGGGGTAAAGGAATCACCTATACTCTCGATATTTAGAGAGGAAGAACCAGATGATTGTACGCTGGTGGAAAACTTGGATACTTTGGTGCCTCTTATACGTGAGGTGGGAGATCTTGTTCCTCTCATAAATTTTCAAGGAAACTTTGTTATCTCTCTGCCCGTTCCTTCATATTTTTCCTATAAAACGAGGGAAGGTAGTGGGGGGGTTGGTTCTAGCTATTCTTGATCAATAGGCTTGGGTTTTGAGACCTCACCTATTAAGACGAGGAGTGCGCAGAAGAAATCCACTCTCCCTTCCGTTACACCTGATGCTACTACTACTTCTATTTTAGACACTGGGGAACTTAGAGGATTAAAATCCCTTGCACGGGATAAAATATGATACTTCTCTCACTAAATGTCAGAGGGGTCGGAGGATCCCTAAAATCTGCCTCCATGCGTAGATTAATATCTAAAGTTAAACCCGATATTATCTTTATACAAGAGACACTTGTTTTTTAGGACAAGGCTCGTCTATTTATACAAAAAATTGCACCCGTCTGGTATGTGTGTGATGTTATTTCGGTTGGCACCTCGGGCAGTCTCTTGGTGACTTGGGACCCTAACAAGTTTGCATTGGACCCTACACTATGTGGTGGGGGCATTTTTCTGTCGGTCATCTCCTTGGAAAATCAACGAGTTATCAATTTTATTAATGTTTATGGCCCATGTAATGAGAGACTTTTCTTTTTGGATCATTTGGTGTCAAAAGGATTGTTAGATGCTAAAATTTTGATACTTGCAGGAGATATGAATTTTACCACAAGTGCGGATGAAGTATGGGGATCAGCGACACACCTAGATAAACATGCTATCTATTTTATAGAACTGATCAAGGATCATATGCTAGTTGACCTGGCTCCAGATGTTTTGGTTCCTACTTGGAGGAATGGCAGAGTCGGGGGCATAGGCATTACAAAAGTATTGGATCGCATTCTCATGGCGGAAAGTCTTTTGTCTGTTGTTGGGAGGTATCAATCCTGGGTTGATATCCCTTTCATATATGATCATGCACCTATGATAACACAATTTGATTTTACCCAGGTACAAGTGAAATATCCATTTAAGTTAAATCCAACTTGGTTGGCAGAGGAAAATGTTTCTTTAATCATGAAAGATGTTTGGGGGGATACAAATTTTCTGGAAGAATTGGATATACAACACAGAATTGTCTGGAAATTGAAGACATTAAATTCTTGAATTAAAGCATGGGTGAGGCATAATCGACGCGAAAATATCCATAAGATGGAATCTCCGGAGGATGATATAAGATGGATCTATTCAGGTCTATCTAGGGTTGGCTTAGACATTGCCGCAGGAAGACACTTGCATTATTTGGAAGCAGAGCGAACAGATATTCTTAAAAATGAAGAGGAATATTGGCGTCAAAAGAGTTGTGCCACTTGGCTAAAATGTGGTGACCGTAATACAAAATATTTTCACAAGTTTTCCAGTGCCAAAAGAAACCAGAAGCATATTTAGGAGATTGATGTTGAAAATGGTATGACCATTAGAGGACACGAGGAGATAAAAGGTGAGTCTACTAGATATTTTAAACAGTTACATGCTACTGACGGATCCAGGGCACCGGCAAAACAAGTCAATTTAGCCAAATTTTATCATCTCTTTCTGACTGAGGAATATAATGTACTTTTATATAGACCTGTTACTAAATAGGAGATTTGGGATATTTTATGTCTTTTTTCAAAAGAGAAAAGTCTGGGCCTAGACTGTTGGACTGTTGAATTTTTTACCCTTTTTTCGAGTTGGTTGGTTATGATTTACTAGATCTGGTCGAAGACTCCAGGCTTAGAGGTAAGATTCAAAGTTCATTAAATTTGAATTGCCTGGCGCTGATTCCTAAGAAGAATTCTCCTCGGAACTTTGGGGATTTAAGATCCATTGTGCTATGTAATATTTGTTATAAAATAATTTCCAAAGTGATGACCAACATAATTAAACCCATTCTCTTGAGAGCTCTGTCTGCAGAACAATTGGGTTTCTTGAAGAGTAGAAAGATTCTAGATGTCGTAAGGACAACGCATGAATGTGTCCATAGTATCAAATCTAAAAAAAAAAGGCCCTGATTTTAAAACTGGATTTGAAAAAGGCATATAATTGTGTTAGTTGGTATTTCCTTCATTTAATCCTTGCACAAACCGGCTTTAATGCTTCTTCTAGTTCTTGGATTATGAGTTGTGTGACCAGTGCATCCTTCGTTGTGTTAAAAAATGGGGAGACATCGGCTTTCTTCAACAATGAACGTGGTCTGCATCAAGGTTGTCCACTCTTGCCTTTATTATTTATCCTTATTATGGAGAGTCTTAGCATTTTATTGAAAAAAGTCTAAGAGGTGAGAAATTTGACAGGGGTAAAGGTTGCTAGAGTTGTTAAAATATTACATATTATTTTTGTCGATGATGTGCTCACCATGAAAAAGGCCTCATTAGATGAATGGCTACTGGTAAAGAATATCACAGAACAATTTTGTAGTGCTTTGGGATTAAAAAACAATCATAGCAAATCTAATTTTCATCATACAGTGTTTGATAATGTAGAGCTGACAAGTTATAAGTACTTATTCACTTTCAACTTCACGGATTTGTCTTCGGGTTTTAAATATCTAGGGAATTTTATTAAAGTGGAAAAAACCTTCTTTGAAGGCTAGAGATGGCTACTTATAAAGTTTGAAAAATGGATTAAGCATTGGTGTAACCATTGGTTAACCTTGGGAGGTCATTTCATTTTAGCGAAGGCAGATTTGGAATCCCAGTCGATTTTTTGGATGGCACTTGCGGTGGTTCTTGTTGCGGTTATCTCTAAGATATGCAATATGATATATGAATTTCTTTGGACGGTGGGTTGTAAAGAACATGGTATACATCTTTGCAACTGGGTTCATATTGCCAAACCAAAACTATTGGGGGGTTGGGGCCTCAAGAATCTTTTCTTATTTAATCAAACGCTAGTAGAAAGCTCACTGTGGAGAGTCTTGATGAAGGATAGGATCTGGCATTGAGTGATCAAGGATAGATATCTCCCTTACACTTTGGTGGCCACTTGGCTTAGATTGGCTCAGATAACCCAACCTTTGGCCCCTCATTTCTGGAAAAACTTGATGAAATATTTTCCCTCATCACTCATTGGCTAATTTGGCAGCCTGGAAATGGTTGTTGGGTTCTCATTGGAATGGAAAAAATCTTAGGAATTGGAAACACTTCAATACTTTCTCAGGATCTTTTATTGGCATCAAAAATCAACATATTCACTATTTATATCAAGCGAAGGCTCATACTTCCTGGGGGTATGTTATCGATCAGTGGATATCCAGTGAGGATATGGGACTCACCAAAATATTAGCTTTGGATTGAAAAAATTATATCAGGGAACTTAACAGTTTGGGAGTCTAGCTGCGCACAGGCGAAGATATTTTAATGTGGAAGGGTGGAGATCAATCAGGACTCTTATCGGCAAAAAACATGTACAATGAATTAGCATTAAAATTCTATCCATATCGAATCTCTTCGTGGGGTAGAAAATTATGGATATGGGACTTGGATTACAAATTAAAACTGTTCTTTTGGTTAGTTTTGGAACGTAAAATCCTTACTTGGGGATCCTTACAAAAAAGAGGTTGGGCTGGACCGAATATCTATTCACTCTGTTTCAGTGATGAAGAGTCAATTTTACATCTATTCTTAACTTGTCCTTTTACTTTAAATATGTGGAAAATATTACATGATACTTATAATCTTTCAACACCCTGGGGAGGCTCTTCCATAAACCACTGTTTAGAAAACTGGCAAAAGCTGGAAAAAATATATATATCTTTACCAATAATTGTTCGTTTATTTTTTATGGATGGAAAGAAACAAATGTATTTTTTACAGTGTCTCTCCCTCAACATAGAGGGTTAGTATCCAAATCAGTGGGATGATGAAGTCTACTAACAGTCAAGTCCTGAAAAGGACACTGAAAAGGATTAAGAGGACTCTAGACTTGATTATGGAATCTGTCTGTTGGTTCGATGGAGCAGTGCAGAACAATGGGTTACTTAGTGAAGCTGGGGGTTTACTAAAGACTATGGGTAGGAATACCTATAGATGGACTTTAAATTGCAAGCAGGGAACAAACACTAGGGATGAACTTCTAGGTTTGTGGGCTTCATTAACCTTAGCTCATTGATTAAATCTTGCACATCTCCATGTTCTGGGGGACTCAAAGATTGTTATAGACTAGATAAACAAAAAATACAGTTTAAAATTTACCGATCTTATGGGATGGATGACCAAGATTAGAGAACTCACTTTACTCTTCATTAACATCAAGTTTGATCATATATCTAGGGAAGAGAATATGGAGGTGGATGCTCTATCAAAGATACATTTCAACAAATGGAAGGATGGCCATGAGGGTCCCCCACTTTATTTATGTCTCTTTACATGTTTGTCTCACTTGGTGGTCTGGGTTTATACTTGATATTTCAGACTTGATACTATCTGTGGGAGATCTATTTGATACCATATCCATTCTAGATCTATGTACTTTTTGGATAGTATTCTCAAAGACGGGTTGTAGCCTTAGTATGTTATCCTTTTTGATAATTTGGGATGGGCTGTAACAATTTTTTGGAGGACTTTTTATATCTCTTTGGACTTGTTGTTATATTGTCCTGACCACAATACACTTCACTTTGGAGGAGGTATATCATTGTAAGAAATGTTTGTATTTTGTGAACATAATATATTAATATATGGAGAAATTTTCTACTGGAAAAAAAGGTTGAGTGAGATTAGGAGAGGGAACATGATTCTCTCTATAGTTGTTAGTCTCCACCCCTCTAGTATCCATATTTTTACTTCCACTTTTCTTGACGCACTAAAATAATTGTCCATGGATTTAGGTATGAAGACATGCACCTCATGTTGAATTATCTCCTTTAAGGTTCCCATAAAAATATATAACAAATTATCTTCTAGAATGTTCTTTAACATGAGACTCATATGGACTTGGGGAAAAAAAATAGCGCGAGCTCTGCAAGTTTAGGGTTCACATGCACCATATTCCCTCCCACCCTGACCATGTCTGAACTCCTCTGCACATGCTAATCGCTTTTGCACCCCGGCACTGACTTCCACAGAAGAATGTGAACAAAAGGGGGGGAGAAATCCCCCTCTTACCATAACGTCACTGCCAATGATCCAGAGAACTCGTGAGCACACCGACCTTCCTTTGAGCCATCATTGCACTTACGAGACCAATATCTACAGGAATATATGGAAATAAGCAAAGAATTGAACATGGATCCTGAGTCCTCGCATCCAAAAGAAACTCGAGTCTGGATACCTAGAAAATGTATCCCCCAAGCCCCAGCTGCACCCAGGTACATCATCAAAAGCACTAGGAAAGGGGAGAATATGTAGTTCATGAGAGACCATTCCCTCATAGGAAAATTCCTAAATCTCTGGCCCTTAGAAAAGGACCTAGCCTGCTGGATCAAGGCATGGTTGAACCCCAGGGGAGACTATGAGCTCTAGATGAGCTCCAAAGGTTTCTTTACAATAATATTCTACAACCTGGAGGAAAAGGACATGATCTTTGAAGGGGGGCCATATTTCTACAACTCGACTGGCCTCTACCTACGTTTCTGGACAGACCACTTCTGCTCAGAAAAGGAAAACTTCACATATGCACCGGTATGGATTTTCCTCTATTCCCTACCTCAAGAGTTACGGTTAGAGGAAATTTTACTAGGCATAGGAAACACCTTGGGTAAATATGTCAAATCTTTTGAAGCTACCAAACAGATAAAATACACCTCTTATGCAAGGATATGTGTCTATATGAACATCTCCAAAGCTCTTCCAGGCATAGTTACCTTAGAATACCAAGATGAGGAATGGGCCCAAACCATAGACTATGAACACATCCCTTTTAGATGTCGAAAATGCCATGAACATGGACACCTTTTCAGAGACTTCCCTCTCAATGCACCCCCCCAAAAGGGAAGCTGAAGAGAAATCAAAGGAGGGATATACCTAGGTTCAAAATAAAAGGAGGCAAGCGTAGAAGAAAACCACAACCAACAATGAAAAAAAGAACCCAAATAATAATTCATTTGAAGCGCTTAACCGCCTCTGAGAGGCAGAAGAGGTGAAAAATCCTTACAAGACTGCGAGGAAAGATCCTAGCAAGCACAAGGAAGATCATTCATCATAAGATTATCAAACCCCAACAAACCAAGAAGATCCATAGACTCACCCAGTCTCAGGGAAAAAACCAGAAAGAGAGGAAGACAGAGTCATGGAAATGGATGAGCAGGACCTAGCAGAAATTGACATAGACAGGTTAGAAGAAGCATTCAACAAGAAGGATCTTCAAACCATACTAGAGGACCAACTCAGGAAATTTCACAAATTATTTTTGGACTCATCAGTAGGGGATACATCCAAGTTGGGGATTATCATAGACCCAAACATAAGATCCAAGAAAACACCCAAAAGAAAACAAGTGACGAGGCAGAAAATTGGCTCATCAGCTAATAAAGGAGGCGAGAAACTATATGCTCAACTCAGGATAGATTCAAAGTCTCTCAAACAGATCCTTTTCCCACCCACCAAATTGTTAACTATGAAGATCCTCACCTAGAATATCAAAGGCCTAAATGGAATATCCAAACAAAGGATTCTCCGAAACTGCATCAAAATGGAAGACCCTGATATATTCCTAATACAAGAGACAAAATGTGCAGGGAAAACTGCAGAAGATATCATCAAAAGATGTTGGCATAACTATGAATCCCATAAAACAGACTCAAAAGGGGATTTAGGAGGCCTGTCCATCCTATGGAATCCTGCTATAGTCATACTTGATCAAGGCTTCTCCACTCCATGCACCATCACATCGCACTACAGAGCCATCAGGTCGGACAAGGAAGGAGTGATAAAAAATGCCTATGGACTGCAAAACAACCAAGACAAAGACCTCTTTCTTCAAATCGTAGCTTACCTAGGTTCCTTAGCAGAGGGAAATTGATGGATAATAGGAGGCAACTTCAACATGATTGTCACAATGGAGGATAAGTGAGGGGGAAAAAAGCACCTGGAGCAGGATAGCACAAAATTCTAGCAACTCATAGAGAACCTTAGACTGGTAGATATTGAGAATAGCAATGGCACATACACCTGGACCACTAAAAGATAAGGTCACCAACAAATAGCATGCAGGCTTGATCACTTCCTCATCTCAGAAAATAGTCTTTTGGAAGACCCCCTAGTTTATTCCAACATCCTCCCGAAGGCAAGTTCGGACCACTGGCCGATTCAATTCTGGGTTGACATTATTTCCACCCCCAAGTTTAAACCCTTTAGATTTGAAAATTTTTGGCTCTCCCATCCAAATTTCCAGGAGTTATCCTGTCACTAGTGGAGCATTCCGGAAACATAGAGGGGTGCAAAAATATATTGCTTCCAACAAAAACTCAAACATTTTAAACAACAGGTGTGCAAATGGAACAAATAGGTATTTGGGAATATTTTCCAGGAAAGGAAAATGTTGGAACGAAAAATAGAGAACCTTCAGGGACAATTCATTCAATAAGGATACACAATCACTCAACAATAGGAGGAGAATGAACTCAAAAGGAAACTAGAAGAAAGACACAAGAAGGAAGAAAACCTATGGAGACAGAAATATCAGTTTCAATGGCTCAATGAGGGAGAGAAAAACACCAAATTCTTCCACTATTCTATGATACATAGATGCCTTATCAATTGCATCACAAAGTTGGATGACGTGCAAGGAAACACCTTGCTAACTCATTAGGAAATAACACATGAGATGACATATTTCTACAAGGATCTCCTCTCAGAACCCAAGGTGGATCGCACCACAACAATAGAGCGGGTTACCCAAAATATCCCAACTATTATTACCCAGGAATAGGATAAGGCTCTCATGACACCAATAACACAAGAAGAAGTGGACCAAGCTATTTAGGAGTTACCCATAGGAAAGGCTCTAGGCCTAAATGGTTTCACAATAGAATTCCTCTACTCATGTTGGCCAATGTTAAGGGAGGAAGTGTGGCAGCTAGTAGAGGAATCACGCAACTCAAGAAAAGTTCTTACACCAATATAGTTGGACACCATATAGTCGTGGGTGTTCATTATATTCATTAGTTAGGGGAATTCACGATGAATTACCAGGAAATGGAGATGAGATTCAATATTGAAAATGGAAAGAAGATTGTTCTGAGGGGAATGTAAAATGGTGTCCCTAATATTGTGTCAACTAAAAGGATGGAGACCATATTCAAGCATGGATACATAGCTTGTGTAGTAGAATATTTGATCACAACTCAAAAATCAATGAAGGACCAACAACATCATCCCATAGACATTCAATCCTTGCTGAGAAAACATGGCCGCGTTTCTGGAGAGACACCAGTGGGGAAACCACCTAACATATTTTTTTAGCATACTATAGAGTTGGAGGAGGGAGCCAAACCAGTGATAACCACTCCTTAAAAACACTCGAATAAATTTAAATATGAAATATGAAATAGGTAAATGGATTCTCAAAGTTTAGTGCACCACTCACATATCTCACGAAGAAAGGAGAATTCATGTGGACATAGGACATCCAAAAGACATTTAACAAACTCAAGGAAGCGATGAGCACTTTCCCAGTTCTGTCACTTCCTGATTTCACATATCCTATTGTGCTTGAGTGTGATGCTTCGAGTGAGGGTGTTGGACCAGTTATGATGCAACATAGACATATGATAACATACAAGAGTAGTAAAATCACATATTCAGAGAGTCTCTATTCCATATACGACAAGGAAGTGCTCACCATCATGCATGTTTTGGAAAAATTCAAATAGTACTTGGTAGATGGAAAATTTGTGGTTAAGACTGACCACAACAATTTGAGGTACTTCTTGGAGAAGAAGGACTTAAACGAGAAGAAACATAAGTGGGTCAGAAAATTGAAAGAATATGAATTTCATATTGAGTATGTCAAGGGAAAGAAAATGCATTTGTTGATGCTCTCTCTAGGAAGGTCGAGATATGTTCACTTGTAGAAATTTCAGCTGATTGGAGATCCCACCTCTAGGTCGAGTACTCCAAGAATAAATTTTCTTGTGAGATGATGGATGAAAGAATACAAGATGATAGGTATAGGGTGGTGGATGGTATCATCTACTACAAGGATGACATATACTTAGTCCCATAGTCCAAACTGAAGTAGAATATTATGAGGGATATGTATGATACTCCTCTGATAGGCCATCCTAGGTACTTTAAAAATTATAGGAAGATCAGGGAGAGGTTCTCTTGGAAGGGCCTCAAAGATGATGTATTAAGACATGTGAGGGCGTGTATGAATTTTCAAGAAAACAAGTTAGAGTAGATTCATCCTCTGGGGTTATTACAACCATTACCCATTACAAAGCAGAAATGGGAAAGTGTGTCCATGGAATTCATCATAGGTTTACCGAAGGTACAGAGAAAATATTGCATATATGTGGTGGTCGATCGGTTAACCAAGTTCACACATTTATTCAACATTTCTTGTTAATACAAGGAAACACATGTAGCATAGTTGTTATTCATGGAGGTATTTAGACTCCATGCATTTATGAAGTACATTGTCAGTGACAGAGACATCAGATTCCTCAGTGCATTTTAGCAGGAGTTGTTCAGGTTGGCTGGCACAAAATTGACTCTTGGCACTAGTTACCACCCCCAGATAGATGGACATACAAATATCCTGAACAAGTGGCTTGAGGGGTATTTATGTAACTATGTGTCCAGGAAATAGAAGGTGTGGATTAAGTGGTTTCACTTGGAAGAACATTTTTATAATACCACTTATCACATGTCCATTGGTATGACCCCATTTCAAGCATTATATGGCTATGATGTTCATTCTTTTTTTGATTTTGAATTTGTGGATATTAGGGCCCCAAAATCCAAGTATTGGATCCAAGAGAGTCAAGACATCCTAAACACTCTCAACGAAAGTTTACAAATGACACATAATCAATAGAAGATTTATGCAGATAGGCACAGGGTTGAGCACACTTTTGAGGTGGGGGACTTTGTATTTTTGAGATTACAACCATACAGAGAGTATTCACTAAATAAAATTCACGTTGAAAAACTTAAACCACGCTTTTATGGTCCCTACAGGGTGGTTCAAAAAGTAGGTGAAGTATATTATGAGTTGGAGTTGTCGGAAAGAAATAAGATCCATAATGTATTCCATGTTTCGTGCCTCAAGAATGAATTAGGACAACATGTTACTTCTTCAACATATTTACCCGCATTGGATGAGGAGGGGCAATTGGTGTTGGTTCTTGAGGAGGTTCTGAAGTCAGGGAGAGGAAATTGAGAAACATGGTAATCCGAGAATACCTCATCAAGTGGAGAGATTTACTAATGGAGAATTCCACGTGGGAAGGTGATAAGATCTCGCAGTATCCCAATTTACAGTTGCTTGAGGACAAACAATCTCGGGAAGGGAGGACTATGATGTCCATTTCCCATTGATCGCCCAGGATGAATTAATAGCCTATTTAATTCCGGGAGGCTATAGTCAGAGCAAGGGAATTATTTAATTAATGTCAATTTGGGAGAAGAGAAACATTAAAGTTTACATTAAGTAATTAATTAAATAAAAAAGGGGTAAAAAGTGAATTTTGGGAGAAAATGACTAAAATATTTATAAAGTCATTTTATATTATTTTTCGGGGAGTGGAAAAGTCACTTGAGGTTTATAAAGTGAATGGGGGCTCATTCTCTCATCCATTTATGACTTATTTTGCAAAGAGGAAATCAAAAAGCTCTCGTGGCTTTGGCTCTTGGGGCGAAAAACCCTAGAGAAATATTGGGTTTAGTGGTGAGAAAATCTATCCTAGCGAAGGAAAGATCATTCACATCTTTCATTGTGCTTCATTTTGGCTGATATTTCATCACTTGGATGCTTATTTTTCCTTTGTAGAGATTGTTTTTCCTTGAGGAGGGAACATTGATCTTGTGGTTGCATTTATTGTTGAGGGGGGGAGTTATCTTGATGTTTGGGATCGATGCTCAGGTGTTGGGGCCGAGATAACTGTTGATGGATGAATTTCCTGTAGTAGACATCGATCTAGCTAAGGTAGGGGTTGAGTTTATTATGGGATAGGACGCTTTCACTTGTGGCTACTGTCATTTGTTGCTGGGACAAGTTTACTGTTGCTAGGAAGGTTGAATACAAGTGGTTTTCACCTATAGGCCTCTCCACTAACTTACACTAATTTCTAAGCTGCCATACATACTTTTATAGGCTGATAGGTTGATTCCTTTACCTTCAAACCTGTAAACTTCAACAAAAATATATAAAATATATACCATGTTCCTCAAATAATTAATGCAATAAATATATGTAAGTCTGAATATTGATGTTTAATTATAAATCACACCAGAGATTAGAAATACATATGAATTTTTTGATAAAATGCTTGTTTCAAATTATTTGAAGAAATGTCTACATTGCTAAACTAAGTAAAACTACAAAAAACTTAGTGGGCATTTTACATAACCAAGCTCCATGTTATGGTAATTCTTTTATGGTATTTTCTATCACTTGCATAAAAATAAAACATGAAAAAACTATGGCTTAAACTTGATCTTAACTACTTGATTTCTGCATGAAAGGAAACTTTTTAAAGCTCTTTTATCTGGAAGTTTTTTAAATCAAAGTTCAAAACTATGCCGTTTTTGTGTAACGTTTGTCTATGCTTTTCACCGGTACATTACAAGTTGGGAAAAAGGAAAGAAAAAATGTTTAAGATCAAGCACAATGGCTCTTAAAATAAGCTCTCAATGTAGATGGAATTTCAAGAATAATTATACCGATTGTGTTGACAAGGAACCAAGCAAGCCAACCCTTTGGGTTCCATAAAGCACAGTCAGGGAGGGGCATTTGGGGGCTTGTCTCAGTGACGAGACTTTCTCTTTTCTTCGTGCCCATTCGACATGGGTTTCGTGTGCACCAGAACTTCCAACCTTTCCAAATTCGGAACCCCAGAGAGAGAGAATAGACTCAACTCAATTTTTCAGGCTTTGGATGGTTCCGAAGGAGCTTATCCTCGCAGTGACTAATAAGAAAAATCAATGTTTAATATGGTTTTAGAAAATAGTAATTAACTATATATATATTATTAATTATAAAAGAAAGTATATTAATCTTATTTAATATTTCAACTTATAAATTTATATCATAGATTTATTATTATTGTATAATAACATGAAAAAATAATTAGAATGTTGTTTGAATTGTGTATATAAATTGTATAAGAGATTTGGAAAAGTTTTTTAGAAAAAAAAAAAAAAATATTAGTTAATTAATTACTTATTAATTAATCTCAAATTTGAAATTGTTAAAAATATTTGATGATGATGATGATTATTGTCCACTATAATAGAATTGGTCTATTGGACCTTAAGAGAGTAAGTGATTACTTGAGATTCTTTAGAATTTTAATTTTGTGCTCAAAAAACATTAACAAAAGTTTTCCAAGATCATCATAGTTTTGTTGAGTTCAGAGGTTAGGAAGGTTGGTAGTGTGACAGATATTTTTAAAATGAAATTTAATGTGGGTATAGGGTGGACAATCTAAGAGTTTCACTATGTAGCTCCTGAGAATTTGTTCTTATCTTAGCAATGTTTTTTTTTTTTACACTCCTCAAAACATATAGATAATTTTTATCTTCTAGATTATGGTTGATTACATCCTTATAATACCTTAACTTTCTTTTTTCCTCTATCTCTTTATCACCACATTTTCTTCTTAAATTTTGATTTGATGATATTTTTAATAGTATCTTTATTATGCAAAATGGTGTCTTCCATGATTCCCCAATAGTTTAGACAAGATTGTGCATCTTTATGACATCCTCGCTTGAGTCGATGGTGGTTACGACTCAATTTTGAAGCAATTTTAGGAATCCTAATGTCTTCCATGTTGTTTAACTTATTCTTATACATTAGGTATCTAGTCATAGTTATTCTCTCAATGGGGGAGAGGCTTGTTTCTAAGAGGAGGATGGGATAGGGTGTATTTCCTTTAATTTTGAAATTATAGGTTATAATTTTTTTTTGTATTTTCTCTATCTCTCCAGGATTCACGAGAGATACTACAACCCCGAACTTCACATCCATAAAGAATAATAGGTGTAACGAGAGTCTCAAAGAGGAATTTCTTCTTATCCCAAATCCAAAGATCGACTGAATTACAATTTTTTTCAAGCCCATAATCAGTTTTCCATCCCCCAATAATCGTTTTCTCAATGCTATAATTTTAGTTGAGCTTGTGGTGAATATCAATTCCAAGATATTTGTATGAGGTCACTTCCTCCAAGTTGTTGTTTTCATATACGAAGGTATCATAAGTGATTTTATTGGATTTAATAATCAAGACCTTAGTCTTATCAGTATTAACAATCATACCCATATTGGAGAAAAAATCCTTGAGGACTCTTAGTTGGTTTTCAAGATCATGGGGAATCCTTTCCGTAAGAAAAATATCATCATCATAAAGAAGAAGATTGATGACTATACTAGTGATATTAGGGCCGACACAACCTGTTTTTTCCAAACAATCTTCTAATTTGTCAATGTATATGTCAAAAAGGGTAGGAGACAAGGGACAACCTTGTTTGACTCCAATATTGCAGTTAATCTCTTTCGACCAACTCTCAATGTTTTTAAACTTAACAATAATGTTCTCATACATACTTATTGTAGCATACCTCAACTCGGGAGGTACTTTTATCTCTTCAAACCTATTCCAAAGGTTTTTCCTAGGAACCATGTCAAAAGCTTTTCTAAAGTCAACAAACAACAAAAAAGATTGGTTTTAGTATTGCGGAACTCCTTTGTAATGATCCTAAAGGTAACAATATAGTCCAAAGTTGAATGATATCTCCTAAACCGTGCCTAGCCTTTAGCTCTTTTACCGTGATTTTCTAGCCAAAATCTAATCTTCTTTTTCAAAATAATTCCATAAAGCTTGGCTAAAATTAGGCTAATAATAATGGTTCTATAATTAGAGGGAATGTTTCTATCCCTATTTTTAAAAATAAGAACAATGAAGATTTGCATCCAGGGTTTAGGGAAGCCCTATTTGACTCATAAATTGAAGAGCCTGTGTACGTGAGGGATAAGTATAGGCCCTATGATTTAAAAAAAATTCAGCCTGGTAGCCTTAAATGTCCTTAGCTTTCTCATTTGCAAGTTGCTTAACCCTGAACTCTATGTCATCTAAAGAAAAAACGACATCCTTTGTAGGGACAATATGAATGGTGTCCATGGCATTAGGGAACTTGTAAATACTTTTAAGGTAGGAATTACAGTATCTTAAGAGAGTCATATTATTTTATTTAGTATTGTGGTTTAGAATTTGGCTCCAGAACTTCTTAGAATCCAACTTAGATAGTTGTGAAAGATGCTCTTTCCTTTTATTGATATAGTACCTTTTATCCTTTTAATTATGGATTTGTACGTATTGATCTTATTGAGTTTTAAGGACTCATTAGAAGCATCCATAATGAATTTCATAACAATTTTACATCCTTTATCATACCAAGGGTTGGTCATTTTATTATTCTTTTTATAGGAAACGTCGAAAGAGAAGTTGTTAATAGAAGTGGAAAGGGTAGTTATAAAATTATGATAGAGTTCTTCAATGTTGTCCTTATAAGTTAGGAGATGTAATTTACTATTTAAATCCTTTAATAAAATGTCAAGTTTACTTTTTCCAAAGCATAATTGTCTTTGATTATTATAATTCTCTTCAATGGTGCTCCTGTTCATGGAAAAGTTTAGAGTTAGGGTTAAAGGTTTATGATTAGAGTCGGGTTCATGGTCATTTAAAAGGTTAAAAGTTGTTATTTGTTTGGAAATGGGGATATTAGATATCACACAATCTACGACACTACTACCTAGCCCATGAATACAAGTCATCTAGTTGGAGTTTGGCCACTTCATTACTCCATTGCAAATTATTAGGTCTTGAGAGCTGCAGATCTTGACCAACTTAGTACCAAACAATTTCTCAATTAGGTATTCATAGCTTCTTTTGTAGCTATTAGATAAAACAAGGTCCTCATCTAGCCATAAAGGATTATGGTTGGAATCAATGCTTAATAGAGTAGCTTGTTTAGTTGCAGTCCTAGCATGAAAGTCTCCTAGTAGGAGGATACTACCTTCATTTTCAAATTATAAATATCTTGTTCTAAATTATTATAGGAAAAATTGCTATATAGATTGTTTTTCTTATAAAAAGTAGAATTAATAGGTGCAAAATAGAAAATTGCTATATACATTTTTTTAGCATTGGTGTCTAAAATTTCTATCCAAATGTATTGATTTAGAGGGTCGATCTTATGAAGTTGAATGTGAGGAGAAATGCTCTTTCTAATATAACAAGCTATGCCTCCTATCCCTCTACGGTGGGACTTTTTGTTCCATGCCAACCACAAGACAAATCCTTCTATGTTAGGGACCTTAGACTCTTCATGGTCCCAAGTTTCAACTAGACAAATAATATCAATATCACTCGGGATGGAACTTATCATAGGACCTTTGTGCCATGGAAAGTCACCATAGTTCCAAAAAAGGATCCCGAGTGTCCCAAATTCCTATTTATTATTATCCTTATGGTCTCTATCCCTAACAATAGCTTTTCGATTTCTAATTATTGTCCATTTTCCTTCTTTCCTGGCTTCTTTTACCTTTTGAACTTCCTTCCTTAATTCAACTTGGTGTTCGGGAATGAGGTCTTCATTTATAAATATTCATGACCCTGTTAAGCACAAAGATTTACTCAGTATGCTATATTTATGATCATTACAACTTACTTTGATATGAATTAACCTATCTTTGTGATCAATTATTTTTCCTACCCTCATTGCTTCTATGAGGTAAGTTGTATCAATTTTTGATTTTTGATTTAATTATTTTTTTACTATTACTAGTGTAGGCTCTTTTATTAGGCTCGTGGTCAATTATTTTTCCTAGCGTGTTTGCTTCTATGATGTAAGTTGTATAAATTTGTGATTTATTATTGCTAGTGTATCCTCCTCTTATTGTTCTTTTATACCAAACCTTATGAGGTTAAGGCTCTTTTATTAGACCCATTGTCCAATTCAATTAGCTTATAAAAAATTATATATTTTTTAATATTTTTTAATTTTAATATAACTTATCTCTCATCTAATTTAATACAAAATACAATTTTTTACAAAAAGTATTTCTTTAATCTCTTTTCATTATTCATTTTTATCATTTTTATAGTAATTTCAAATTTGAAATTGTTAAAAATATTTAATAATTATATATATATATATATATATATATATATATATATATATATATATATAAATAATTTTTTATTTTAAATTGGTTTATTTCTCATCTAATTTAATATAAAATACCAATTTTTACCTCCATTGAAAAAAAGGTAAACCCTATGTCCCATTTTTGGAACCCTAAGCCGCACAATTTCATCTCTGCCATTAAAGGAGGACTCGTCATGACAAAAAACCACAAATAAAACACTTGGTTGAGATGACTCCCCGTTACAAAAAGACAGCAGGAAGAAAACCTGGTTGAAATGGCATTCCATTAAAGCAAGGTTTGAGAAGGAATAAATAAAAGAAAAGATAATCAAACGACCGACTAATGAAAATAAAAATAAAAGATAAGATGATCGACCGACTAATGAAAATGACTGATAAACAAAACTTAGTATACCATTTTACATTTTTACCATCCACTTTATAAATTTCCTTTGTTTTTTCTTTCTGTCATTTTCCATTTTTTACCATCCACTTTATAAATTTCCTTTGTTTTTTCTTTCTGTCATTTTCCATTTTTATTCTCTCTTTTCCATTTTCATTCAGACCATAACTTAATATTATTTATTATCCCTGCAATGAGTGACGCCATAACTATATTTGTATACTGTCCCCACGTGAACGTCACGCTCCCCGTTGGTCTTCTCTACAAAATATATCTCTTACTACGCACAGGAACCTGCAAACAAACAAACTACATTGCAACTATGACACAAACATGGATAGGGAAGGCTGCCAAGTCATGTATTTGATGAGGTGGCATGCGGGCACGAGCCCTCGTGGCATGTGGTGCTGACCCGTCAACCGCCGTTATTGTCTACATGGAAGATGACAAATAGACAAAGTGACAACTTCATCAAAGATAACAATTGTCTTGTGGGGCCGCAGGTAGAGATCCACAATGAGAGAATGGATTTAATAGAAGTGCAAAGTATGGCCTACTTTGACTCCCTTGCCAATAAAAGCTATTAACGATGACGACACTATGAGATGGATTGTTGGGTCACCACTTTGTATTTAGTTTTTGTTAGTGACATTGCCTCAGCAATTGTTAGAGCAATTGGCAGAGGCCACTTGCAGAGATTTAGTCCTCGGAGTACTTATTTATAATTTTTTTTTCAAATCTAATAAGAATGTTGCAAGTAGTTTTTACTTGATTGTTAAAGCAATTTGCAGATATCAGTTATGGAGAGGTTATTTGTAAAGATTTTTAATTCCTATAGTAAGTGGATAATAAATTTTTAAATTTAGTCGAGATTTTATAGAAGTTATAAATTTATTGGATTGATACCAATTTTTATTAAGAAATCAATTTTTAATTAAGGTATGGATTTTTTTGTTTGGTGACCCTAGTTCAATATCTTTATCATGAGTTTAGTTTGGAGGAGACACCCAAAATATCCAACCATGTTAAGGGTGATTTCTTAGCCAATGATTAAAACAAACCAAAAAAAACACCCGAATGCCCTCTAAATAACCCACCCAAGCCCGCTCAGGATGACTCTGACAAGAACAAGGAAGGATACACCCAAATGACGGGACACATAAAACATTAACCCAAGAGAACGTCACCCTAGGCTGCCCCTAGACCCCCCACCAAGAACTCCTTT
>ML778101.1:1454568-1469912 GCA_009831015.1 Picea engelmannii | reverse complement strand
TATTAATTGACGACGATCAGCTAGCTCAAACTCGACGATTAGTCCTGATGATGAATCCTGTTTCGGATTCGAAACGTCGACGACGAAATGATACCTACTGTGGATTTTCCGAATAACATATGTGAAACTCCTCACCACAGAAGCTTGAAAACAGCAATACTACTACTTGTTATATAATTAATATATTAATTTTTAAACAATTATTAAATATAACAGAAATATTTTTTTATACTAATTGATATATTGAAGCTATCTTAGTGTACTTAATGGTGAAGAACATGTGTTGCCTAATGGTGAAGAGGTCACAAGTTCAAATCCAAAGGGGGTAGGGTATGTATACCTCCGTAGAATACCAGTAAAATCATTGGGTGGAGGGGGTCCCTTGTCCCATAAACAAGGGGGTCTCATACTCTAACTTGGTGTCTCTTGTGACCTTAAAATTAGATTATTATTATTATTGTTGTTGTTGTTGTGATCTTGGAAAAATTATCTTAATGTTTTTCGATCATAAAAATAAAATTATAAATAAAGTAATCTCTTACCTTCTTAAGGTCTCATAGATCAATTCAACATTAATCATCATCATCATTATATATTTTTAAAATGTTAATTCTTCAATTTAAGCATATCTAACCTAATAACATCACTAACAAGTCATTGTCATTAATTGTAAGCATTGTTCAAGTTAAAATTAATTAGGTGAAACTAAATAGCTTTGATATTTTCTTGCTTGTAAGTCTACAAAAGCATGTGTTCTAGTTAGCTGATACTTTGGAGTGTTATGGTTAGGACCAGTATGTCACAAATTTTGTGCATCAATTTATTTTTAAAAACGTTTGAAATTTTCAATTTACACTTATGAGATTGTAAACAGTTACTAACACCTAGATTTATGTAATTCTACTTGGCCCTTTAAAGGCATGTACACTAAAGGCATGCAATATTGGTTGTCACTTTAAAGACATACACTAAAGGCATAGAATAGTCATTATCATTTTTATTTTTCTTTTAGGTTATACATAAGTAATACATTATTACAAGTTGCAAGTGTTTCATAATTATCTAAGGTTTTCATATTGTACTATATACAACTAATGTATCAAAACATTTATAACCGGTTTTGATACATTAGTCATTGATGCCATTTTCCACCTTTTCAAACTAATGGCATGAATTATATCAACCACTTTTATAAAGTGGTTGTTGTTAGTTGACGACAGACATGCCTTAGATATTACTATTAATATAGTAATAGATAATTATTATACTAGTTAATTATTACATTAATTTAATATATAATACTAATATATAAATTAAACTATTAATTTACATTATTGTATAATGTAAGTATTAATTGATTGATTCATTAATAATGTTATGTATTAATGTATTTAGTAATACATTGCATTAATACATTAATGATTGATACCTTAATGTATTTAATAATGCATTATTAAATTACTCTAATGTATAAATTAAAGCATTAATACATTAATACATTAATGTGAAATATATTAATACATTAAAGTACTCATACAATACTATATAATGTATTACATTATTGTAATAAACAATAATAATATAAATGTAATGTATAAATTAAAGGATTAATTTACATTAGTCTCTAATGTAACATACTAAATGATTGATAGATTAATAATGTAATGCATTAATTAATTAATACATTGAAAAATAATAATACACTAATAATGTAATACATTAAATACATTAATAAATACATTACTAAAGTATCAATATAATAATAATGCAATTTACATTATTACACTAGTGTTTAATGTATAAATTAAAGTACTAATACTATTAATGTATAATCTAACATACTAAACAATTAATACACTAATAATGTATTGTATTAATTAATTTATGATGATGATGATGATGATGATGATTAAAGTCCACTAAGAACTAATTGGTCTATCAGACCTTAAGACGGTAAGTGATTACTTGTGATTCTTTAGAATTTTGTTTCTGTGCTCGAAAAACATTAAGAGAAGCTTTCCAAGATCACCATACTTTTGTTGAGTTAAGAGGTTAGGAAGGTTGGTAGTGTGATCAATATTTTGAAAATGAGATCTAATAATTTAATAGTGTAATCAAGTAATACATTAATATAGTAATGCATTGATGTTAATGTAATTAGTAAAACATTATTAAAGTATTAGTAAATTATCAATACATTATTATATCTCACTTCTAAACATTTCTTTGTGGTTTTGAACTAGAATCATATTTCTTTGCGAGAATACTACTTCTTTGCAGGTTTGAAATTATTTCTCTGTCGTTGTGAATGGGAATACTATTTCTCCACGGTTTTGAATGAGAATAACTGTTGTTTTGAATGAGAATACCATTTCTCTGCGATTTTGAACGAGAATAATATTTCTCCATGATTTTGAATGGGAATACTACTTCTATGAAGTTTTGAAAAATGATTTCTCTGTGGTTTTGAATGGGAATACTACTTCTCTGCAATTTTGAAATTATTTCTCTGCGGTTTTGAATGGGAATACTACTTCTCTATGGTTTTGAAATTATTTCTAATTGGACATTTGAAATGAGGTGAGTCACTTTTTACTTTGATTCAATTTCGATTTTAAGTAAAGAGATTTAAATATATTTTATTTATTTATTTATTTTAAGTTTCACGAGTAAAAATTGATTTGAGAGATAAAGTCAATCCATAATAATAATTGTAACATCTTTTTTCTCTTGTTTTCAATATGAGCACTCCACCACCTATTCCCAAAACTCATCCTAACAAGTGGAGCCCCCCCAAAATCACGCTAGAGATTTACGATTATATGGAATCAGTAGAAAAAAGAAGAGAAGAGAGAGATGTCAAAATCCAAATAGAGTTAGAAACATTAGAAAAAAGGAGTGAAGAAAGATACTTAAAACTCCAAATAGAGCTAGAGGCAATGATTGATAAAAAAATTAAAGATATCATTCAAACTCAAATAGAGGATATATTCTTAGGGTTCAAGAGTGAATTGTAGACAATGAAGGATATAATTCAAGAAATGGAAAAACATAAACAATAGAATTCAAGAAATGGAAAAAAATAAACAATCAACCCAAGAATGAGGGGTTGAAGAAAATCACAACTTGAGAGATAGGATTAAAGAGCTAGAAGAAAAACTAACAAACAATTTGACCCTCAGTAATATGAAAAACAAATTGGATATCAAACCCATCAAAGATAAAATTAATAAGCTAATCGAACTGGACCATGAGCGTAACAAAAGATCCGTGAACCTCATAATTTTTGGTATAAAAGAACAACAAGAGGAGGATACACTAGCAATAGTAAAAGAAAAATTAAAAAATAAATCACAAATTGATACAACTTACATCATAGAAGCAAAGAGGCTAGGAAAAATAATTGATCACAAATATAGGTTGATTCGTGTCAAAGTAAGTTGTAATGACTATAAATATAGCATACTTAGTAAATCTCCAAGCTTAAAAGGGTCAGGAATATTTATAAATAAAGAACTCATTCCCGAAGACCAAGCTGAATTAAGGAAGGAAGTTCAAAAGGTAAAAGAAGTTGAGAAAGGAGGAAAATGGGCAAGAATTAGAAATTGAAAAGCTATTGTTAGGGATAGAGACTAGAAGGATAATAATAAATAGGAATTTGGGACACTCGAGATCTTTTTTTGGAATTGTCGTTGATTTCCATGGAGCAAAGGTCCTATGATAAGTTGGATCCCTAGTGATATTGATATTATCTGTCTACTTGAAACTTGGGAGCATGAGGAGTCTAAAGTCCCTAACATGGAAGGATTTGTCTTGTGGTTGACAGGGAACAAAAAATACCACCATAGAGGGATAGGAGGCATAACTTGTTATATTAGAAAGATCATTTCTCCTCACATTCAACTTCATAAGATTGACCCTCTTAATCAGTACATTTGGATAGAAATTCCAGACACTAATGCTAAGAAGATGTATATAGCAATTTGTTATTTTGCACCTATTAATTCTACTTTTTATAAGAAAAATAATCTAGATAAAAATTGTCCCTATAATAATTTAGAAGAAGATATTTATTATTTGAAAAATGAAGGTAATATTCTCCTGCTAGGAGACTTTAATGCTAGGACTGCAACTAAAAAAAATCTTCTTTTAAGTAATGACTCCAACCATAATCCTTTATGGCTAGATGAGGACCTTGTTTTATCTAATAGCTAAAAAAGAATCTCTGAAGACCTAATTGAGAATTTGTTTGGTACTGAGTTGGTCAAGCTATGCAACTCTCAAGACCTAATAATTTGCAATGGAGTAATGAAGTGGCCAAACTCCAACTAGATGACTTGTATTCATGGGCTAGGTAGTAGTGTTGTAGATTATGTGATATATAATATCCATTTCCAACCAAATATAAACTTTAACAACATTTTGAACAACTAAAAGAAACTAAACTATAAAGGCTCCAATTATTAGGTAGAAAAGGAAACTTCAAAGGTAAAAATAGATTGTTAGATCAAGTCCATGATATTTAAAACTTGGCTTCCTGAAACTTCTTAGTCGATAGCATGAAAAAATTTAAGTCTTAATACTCTACTTTGTAGCTAACTATTGCTCATTATTTCTCAAAATATAAAGTTCCACCTTTCATAACACAAGGAGGTGGTTTCAAGCCTATATTTAAGTACATATCTTGTATCTATTTCTGAGCATGTGGAAAATTATGAAGTGAGAGGAGAAAAAAACATCTTCCAACACCTAGCCCAGATGTAACATGTGATATTCCTTTCCCCTTTATTGCCTAGGAGGACTTAATATCCTATTTAATTCCCAAAGGCTATATTTAGAGAAAGGAATTATTCAATTGATGTCAATTTGGGAGAAAATGACTAAAATCTTTATAAAGTCATTTTATATCATTTTTCATGGATCGAAAAAGTCACTTGACGTTTATAAAGTGAATGGGGGATCATTCTCTCATTCATTCATGAATTATTTTACAAAGAGGAAATCAAAGAGCTCTTGTTTCTTTGTCTCTTGGGATGAAAAACCATAGGAAAAGATTAGGTTTGGTGGTGATACTATCCACCCTAGTTCATCATAGAGAAAAAATCCTTCAAATCTTTCATTGTGCTTCATTGTGGCCGATATTTCATCACTTGGAAAATAAGTTTTCCTTTGTAGAGAATTTTTTTTTTGAGGAGGGTGAGATGAGCTTGTGCTTGCATTTATTGTTGAGGGGGGCAGGTTATCTTGCTATTTGGGATCAATTTTCAAGTGTTGGGGATGAGATAATTGTTGTTGGATGATTTTCCTGTGGGAGAGGTCCATTTGGCAGAGGGAGGGGCCGAGTTCATTGTGGGAGAGGACACCTTCACTTTTGGATACTTTCATTTGTTGTTGGGATGAGTTTACTGCTACTATGAAGGATGAATACAAGCGATTGTCACCTATAAACATGTCCACTAATTTCTAGTAATTTTGGGGCTTCCATACATACTTTGTTGGGACGATTCCTTTACCTATAGACTTGTAATATTCTATAGAAATATATACTAGGTTCCTCATTTATTGATATTGCACCATTTGTTGGGATTTTCAATGTACTTCGAGTGTTATAACTAATTAATGCAATAATTTATTTGAGACTCGATATCAGTGTTTCATTATAAGTCGCAACATAGATTAGAAATACATATGAATTATTAGATAGAACGTTTGTCTACAAACTAGTTGACGAAATTTATACACTACTAAACTATGTAAAAATAAAAATAAAATAGTGGGGATTTTATAGTGGTATCACAGCCACAATCCTGCCATCCTTTGAGTGTTTTTTGTTTTATAAGGTGGGAATAAATGGAATATATTATTTACAAAAGTAGTAGGCAACAAGGATCATAAAAAATATTTCAATCAGAAGAAGAGGAATACATGGGGGACATGGATGAAAAACTTGAGGGTAGTACCATGGACATTCTGAATGACTTAGCAAGGGGGAAAGAACAACTGATAGAGCTCATGACTCAGTTAATCAACAATATTCAAGCGAACCAAAACCATGGGGGAAAAATGGTTCAGGGGGTACTAATGGACACAATGGGAATCATGAAGAAGGTAGAAACAAAAACATTCCCGCACAAAACAACACAAAGACCACCAATAGAGTGATTGTTAGAACTTTTTTCCCTCATTTCTTGGGGGTGAAAGAAATAGGAAATCAAGGGCAGGAAGGATAGGGTGAGACCTTTAATGATTACTTGAGGGAGTACCAAACTCTTGGTGAGTATTTTCAGGTAGCCATGTCATTACAAGACTATTGCACTATCAAATATAGGAACATACAAAGGGATTTCAACATGGGTCAACAAAACATTGATATCATGTGAAAGGTTGGAAAGTTATCCATTCCTGCCTTCGATGGTTCTAAAAAGTGCACATCTAGAGCACGAGTATGGAAGTTGGACACACACTTCCAGCTCAACCCTATGGTGGAGGAAGAAGCGATTAAATTTGATACCTTAAATTTATATGGAGAGGCCCATGAGTGGTGGTACCATGGATTGGTCACTATGGGACATACCAAAATTACTTCCTATCGAGACTTCACAAAGAATTTGATGGAGAAATTTCAACAAAACAATCCATAATTTCATTTCAGAGAGTTGGCACAACTAATACAAGTTGGGACACTAGATGCCTACATTACAAAGTTATAGAAGCTTGTGGTCACGGTGACATACATATCAGAACAAAGGTTATTTATGTTTTTCACTGAAGGATTATCTGAGCCACTACATGGTTGGGTTAAGGCCTTCAAACTAGAGTCTCTACAGGACACCATCATCAAGACATGGTAGATGGAGGACACGGTCCCAAAGAATACATATTTATCCAAGCCTTTCTTCCCCCACAAAAAAGAAAAAGAAAAAAATAAATATAAGAAACCTTTTCAGAAAGAGTGGACTAGAAAGGATAAGTTGGATGAGAAAACTTTCAATGAGTTGAGAAGGAAAAAAAATTCTTCAGTTGCAAAGAGTCATGGGAGCCAGGGCACTGGTGCATGGGGAAGGGAAAGGTACACTATATACAGGTTCACTCATATAGTGACGAGGAAGAGGAGGAAGCTAACATGGATAGGGAAATGATCAGGGAGACTCGAGTAATGAGTAGCCTCGTGCAGAGGCCAAGGGTGGGACTATTGCCACTCTATTAGGAACCCTTAGATACTACACTTTTAGATTCATAGGATTACTATGGGGATAGTGTGTCACATATTTTATTGATTATGGGGTGACCCATGACTTCATTGATGCAACATTGGTTGTCAAGAGATGCATTGCTACAGAGGACTTTGAGGGATTCAATGTGGTAGTGGGTAATGGATTTAATATGGCATGCACAAAAAATATTTTGAGGTTGGTTGTGATGTTGGGAAAATATGCCTTGACTAACTATTTTTATGTGATTCATTTGGTGAACATCAATATATTCCTGGGTGTTTAGTGGCTTCATTAGTTAGGGGAATTTGTGATGAATTAGTAGGAAATGGAAATGAGATTCAATATAGAAAATGGAAAGAAGATTGTTCTAAGGGGAATGTAAAATGGTGGCCCTAATATTGTGTCAAATAATAGAATGGAGGTCATATTCAAGCATGGATACATATCTTGTGTAGTATAATTTTTTATCACAACTCAAAAATTGGCAAAGGACCATCAACATTATCCTATAGATGTTCAATCCTTACTGAGAAAAAATGATTGTGGTTTTGGAGAGATACCACCAACGAAACCTCCTGACATAGGTTTTAAGCATACTATAGAGTTGGATGAGGTAGCCAAATAAGTGATAACCACTCATTTCAAGCACCCAAATACATTTAAATATGAAATAGAAAAGGCCATCAATGAGTTACTGGAGATGGGGCATATCAAGTGCAGTTCTAGTCCTTTTGCTTCTTCAGTTGTCTTGTTCAAGAAGAAGGGTAGAAAAATGAGGATGTCAATCAACTACAAGGATCTAAATAAGAATACGATCAAGGACATGTACCCTATTCCCAAAATCGATGAGCTTTTCGATGAGTTTCATGGAGCAGTGTATTTTTCAAAGATCGATCTTCGATCCAGATATCATCAGATCAGAGTCCAAAATAAGGATGTTCATAAGACTGCCTTTAGGTGTCACTATGGGAATTATGACTTATTATTCATGCCATTTGAATTAAATAACACACCGACTACATTCCAATCTTTCATAACTCACATTTTCAACAAGCAATTGTAGAAAATCTTATTGGTGTTCTTCAACGATCTTCTTATATATAGTAGGACATGCGAGGAGCACTTGGAACATATTGATGAGATTTTGGGCATCATGGAGGAGTAGTCATTGTATGCTAAGGAGTCAAAATGTGAGTTGGGGATGATGGAGATATTATACTTGGGCCATGTGAGAAATTCACAGGGGGTACAAGTACATAGGAAGAAGATCCAGGCCATATTGGATTGGCCACTACCCAAGAACCTTACAGAGTTTTGTGGATTTTTTGGGATATGCAGCTACTATCGATGGTTTGTAAATGGATTCTCAAATTTTAGTGCACCACTCTCATATATCAAAAATAAAGGGGAATTCAGGTGGACAAAGGAATCCCATAAGACATTTGACAAACTCAAAGAAGTGATGAGCACTTGCCCAGTTTCGTCACTTCCTGATTTCACATATCCTTTTTTGCTTGAGTGTGATGCTTCAGGTGAGGATGTTGGAGTAGTTATGATGAAAAATATACATCTGATAACATACAAGAGTAGGAAAATCACATATTCAAAGAGTCTCTATTCCATATACAACAAGAAAATTCTCACCATCATGCATGCTTTGGAAAAATTCAAATAGTACTTGCTAGATGGTAAATTTATGGTTAAGACTAACCACAACAATTTGAGGTACTTCTTGGAGAAGAAGGACTTAAATGAGAGGAAACATAAGTGGGTCAAAAAAATTGCAAGAATATGAATTTAATATTGAGTATTTGAAGGGAAGGAAAAATGCAGTTGTTGATGCTCTCTCTAGGAAGCTTGTGATACGTTCACTTGTAGAAATTTTAGTTGACTGGAAATCCCACCTCTTAGTGGAGTACTACAAGAATAATTTTTCTTGTGATTTGATGGATAAAAACGTACAAGATGACATGAATAGGGTGGTGGATGGTATCATCTAATACAAGTATGACATATACTTAGTCCCTTAGTCCACACTGAAGGAGAAGATTATGAGGGATATGCATTATACTCCTCTGATAGGCCATCCCAGGTACTTTAAAACTTATAGGAAGATCAGGGAGAGGTTCTCTTAGAAGGGCCTTAAAGATGATGTATTGAGACATGTGAGGGTGTGTATGAACTTTCAAGAAAACAAGTCAGAGAAGACTCATCCTGTTGGGTTATTACAACCATTACCCATTACAGAGAAGAAATGGTAAAGCATGTCCATGGAATTCATCACATGTCTACCGAAGGTGCAAGGAAAAGATTGGATATATGTGGTGGTCGATTGGTTGACTAAGTTCACACAATTATTCACCATTTACTGACAATACAAGGTAACACATGTAGCATAGTTGTTCTTCAAGGAGGTATTCAGGCTCCATGGGTTGTCAGAGTACATTGTTAATGACAGAGACATCAAATTCCTTAGTGAATTTAGCAAGAAATGTTCAGGTTGGCTGACACATAATCGACTCCTAGCAATATTTACCACCCCCAGACAGATGGATAGGTAGGGATCTTGAACAAGCGTCTTGAATGGTATTTATGTAACTATGTGTCTAGGAAACATAAGGTGTGGATTAAGTGGTTTCACTTAGGATAACATTGTTATAATACCACTTATCACATGTTCATTAGTATGACCCCATTTTGAGCATTATATGGCTATGATGCTCCTTAATTTTTTGATTTGGCATTTGTGGATATCTAGGCCCATAAATCCAAGGATTGGATCCAAGAGAGTCAAGGCATCCTAAAGAATCTTAAGAAAAATTTACAAATGGAACATAATAAACAAAAGATTTATGCACATAGGAACAAGGTTGAGCACACTTTGTGGTGGGGGACTTGGTATTTTTGATATTACAACCATATAGACAGTCTTAACTGAATAAACTTCATGTTGAAAAAATTAAACCATTTTTTTATGGTCCCTATAGGGTGGTTCAAAGAGTAGGGGAAGTGGAGTTGTTGGAAGGAAATAAGATCCATAATGTATTCCATGTTTCGTGCCTCAAGAAGGCATTAGGACAACAAGTGACTTATGAAGCAGAGTTACCCCCATTGGATGAGGAGGGACAATTGGTGTTGGTTCCTAAGGAGGTTTTGGAGGTCAGGGAGAAGAGATTGAGAAACAAGGTGATACGAGAGTTCCTCATCAAGTGGAGAGATTTACCAGTGGATGATGCCACATGGGAAGGTGATAAGATCTTGCAACATTCCAATTTACAGTTTGTTGAGGACAAACAATCTTGGGAAGGGAGGACTATGATGTCCATTTCCCCTTAATCGCTTGGGACAAATTAATAGCCTATTTAATTCCTGGAGGCTATATGCGAGAAAGAGAGTTATTTAATTAATTTAAATTTGGGAGAAAAGAAACATTAAAGTTGAAATTAAGTAATTAATTAAATAAAAAAGGGGTAAAAAGTGAATTTTGGGAGAAAATGACTAAAATATTTATAAAGTCATATTATATTATTTTTGGGGGAGCGTAAAAGTCACTTGAGGTTTATAAAGTGAATGGGGGGTCATTCTCCCATCCATTCATGACTTATTTTGCAAAGTGGAAATCAAAGAGCTCTTGTGGCTTTGGCTCTTGGGGAGAAAACCCTGGAGAAATATTGGGTTTAGTGGTGAGAGAATCCACCCTAGTTGATAGTGGAGGAAATATGATTCAGATCTTTCATTATGCTTCATTGTGGCTGAGATTTATCACTTGGCAGCTGAGTTTTCCTTTGTATAGATTGTTTTTTCTTGAGGAGGGCTAGTTGATCTTGTGGCTGCATTTATTATTGAGGGGATCAAGTTATCTTGATGTTTGGGATCAATTCTCAGTTTTTGAGGCCGAGATAACTATTGATGGATGAGTTTCCTATAGGAGAGGTCGATCTAGCTAAGGTAGGGGTTGATTTCATTATGGGATATGATGCTTTCACTTGTGGCTACTATCATTAGTTGTTGAGACAAGTTTATTGTTGCTAGAAGGTTCAATACAAGTGGTTATCACATATAGGCCTAACCACTAATTTCCACTAATTTCTAAGTTTCCATACACACTTTTCTAGGTTGATAGGTTGATTCCTTTACCTCCAGACCATTAATATTCAACAAAAAGATATACCAGGTTCGTGATTTATTGATATTATACTATTTGTTAGGATTTCCAATGTACTTTGGTTGTCATAAATAATTAATGCAATAAATATCTATAAGTGACGCAGACCTATCGGCCCTCGGACCGAAGTTCACTCACAGGATCGTTCTTAACCCCTTCGAGCCGGATCGACTCTTTCGGTTCCCTACTGGAATCTTCTTTTATCGATCCACAGGTCCTTTTTGCAACTTGTAATCTCACGAGTTCATGAGTCATGGCTCCCGACTCTTCCTCTCCAATCTCGTGATACCCAGGATCGTGAAATGGGTACAACTCTTCCTTTGTCAACGCCCTCTGCGTGTGACCACTGGCTAAGCTAAGCACTAGCACCTTTCGCTATTCGTCACTTCGCGAGTTTTAACATCCAACCTTGGCAACTTCCTTTCCCAAAACCCGGAGAAGCGATGTTGACTTTTCTCCTCGCGTTCTCGCTACTTGCGACTTCCCAGGTTTCAATGTCGAGCTCTCATACTCTTACTTCACGAATTCCCGATATGCGAGAGTCAACGGAGTGTTGACCCCTTCCACTAGGTGATGTGTGTCTGCCTGTCTATTCCTCGGGCCCAATTTAAGTTCCACCACGTGTCCACACTCGTGCCTCGGCTCTCGGCACTTCACAACTTCTAAGGTCGAAACGAGGTCCTCTCAACCTCTAAAACTCCAAATAAGTGAAACGCGTGATGAGGATCTGATCCAACGGTCCTCCCGCGACTTGGATCCAATGGCTATCTTTTCTCCTCGTGACTTCACTAATCGCGACTTGGAGCACCCAACTTTTGGGCTCTCACCTTGTGAACTCCCGAGTTTGTGAGATCTCTAGATCTCTGCCACCTGTCCTCTTCGAATGGATGGTCTCGATCTTCTTGCGACTTCGCCACTCATGAAGTCGAAGGAGTTCCTTCTCTATACCTCGATGTCTGAACCCATGATAGAGAGGATCTCCTGACACGTGTCCTCCTCCTAGCGAACGGCCCAGATTCTTTCACTATTTCGGGACTTCACACCTCGCGACCTCGCGAATCTTGATGCAAGGGTTTTAAACCTTCAACTCATGAAACCCTGAAATGAGATTTACGTGAGTGATCCAACGACCCGATTTCTCTCGAGATTTACACTTGAAGACTGCTTGCCATAAATTCCCTGCTCCTCTGCAATATCTGACAACTTCCGGGACTTTACGAATCCTCCACTGAGGATTCTGACCATCCAATGCTTCCTTGACAACTCTTGCGAAATGAACAAGTATGCCTTCACAAAACTTTTCCACCAGCAAAACAATGTCACTGCGCTTCCTCCCGATACTTCAAGGCACTAGCCCTCTTGAGATTTTCTTCGATGACTTTGAAGACTCTATCCCTTCTGAGCTTTCTCCACAATTCAAGTCTTCAAGAAGACTTGTGCACGCACTCCTTGCAACAACCCTTCAATACTTTCAAGTATTGAACTCTTTGACTCTGCACACTCTCTGCGACAACAGTCTTTCAACAGTTTCGCTCAGGTTGTAACTCTGAGACTTCGCTCGGCCTACGCACTCCTTGCACGACTCCTGTGCTTAACTTGCACTTCTGCGAGAATCAGAACAATGTTATCCCTCCTGAGCTTACAGAGACGAACTCTGACTTCTGTCAACACACACCTTGCAGACAATTTCATTGCACTCCTTGCAGGAAAACTCTTGCTCAGGCAGAGAAACAATTGAAACTCATTATTTACTCTCCCTCTCTTTAGATTCCAGACATTAAACATGAAATCATACATTCACGCATCAAAGAAAATGTATAACAGAAAGTAAAGAAGCATATATCAATCAACATGTACAACATAGAAAGCAATTGGACACCATGAGTCTGAACTAAATATCTTTGTATTAATCCAAAAATTTTGTACATGGGGTTTTACTCTACACATCTCTCTGCTTCTACTCTCCTATGCTCTCTTGATTGATTATGCTTCTAATGTTACAATGATACAAGTGAGGGTGTCTATATCCATTTTCCCTCCGGCTCCTAAAACTGTCTAATCTAAGAATTCAAAGCTACCTACTTACATTTACTAGCATAAATTCTTGTTAGTCCTTCAGATGAGAGCTGGAAGCTCAAGGTCTAATTACAATCTAAAAGTACGCCTTTTATTAATTGTTTCATTTACGTTTGGCGTATCAAACTTCAAAACTTTCAAACAATTCATCATGTGCCAAAATGCGTTGGCGCTTGCCCCATGCTCGCTTGTTATTGGCGATGCTCCTGCATCATACTCCCTCGCTTGAAAATTTTCATGGGCTTCTATCCATGAGCTCTCACATGGTCTGTCCATGCTTCTGGATCTCTGCTTCATTCTCCTAGCTAGCATATTCAACTTGATGTCCCTTCCACTTGACCAAGTATTCAAAATATTCCTTTCGCCTGGTCCTCTTACTAACTCTTTTGTCGAGTATGCTTTCCATCTGTGGCTTCTCTGCAATTGGCATCTGTTTTGTCCACTGAAACTTTGGTTGTTCATTACTTGTTCCTGCTTCTTCAGCTTTATAAGGGTACAAATCTGAGACATTGAATATCGAAGAAATTCCGATCCCATCGGTTAATTCTGTTGGAAGATTGGTTGTTGTCATTGATGTCAACCCTAGTCATGGGTTTTGGACCGCAAGATTGATGAAGGTATTTGGACATGAAGGAAAATGCATATGCAGATAAAACACACATGGATGGATAGTATACATCATGTTGGTTCCGGTGGTATGTGGCACGTCACGTGGATCCTCATGGTTGAGGAGAAATGAATTTTTGAAGATGACAAAGTGAATTGTACATGTAGGCCCTGAAGATAATTAAAGAAAAGAATTACAAAATAAGAAAGTGTCAGGTCGGCCATAATGTTAAAAGGAAGTGACATAAATGGTATAAATAAACATCATTATACATTCATTTTGATACAAGTCGAATTTCAGAGTGAAGAAGAAGTAAAAGAAGGCCGGATTTCAAGGGAGGATGAAGTCTTTTGGTGATGTGTTCTAAGGTATGTTATTTTTAGGTCATCTTACCATTTTTGCTATAACTTTTTTTCTAGAACGATTCAGATGGTGAAATATCTATGGTAGTGATAAGACATATCAAGGTACCTCTGGTAAAAATTTAAGCTCTTGATTCGCTATAATTATGGAGATACACTCTGTGGAATATAGGGTTTGTGACCAGTCCTGAAACTAGTCAAAAAACAGGTGTTCTGGGTAAAACAGTCATACCTTTTTCATACAGACTCCAAATGAAGTGGGACCACTTCCATTGGAAAGAGTACGGACTTTAGTTTCTTGTGTGCGAGATTCAGAATCAGATGTTAAATATTGAGCGCGGGGCATGCTGTACAAGTTGGGCTTTATGAACATACCAGAATTGAATAAAGTTTTATTATCTCTCATATATTCTTGGGTGGAAGGAAGGGGCAAGGATAGAGATTTAATATCTCTCTTTATATTGGAGGATTGTATATTACTCTTGGAGGTTTATCCCTCCCTTTACATTTGGAATTTGTAGCTACCTTTGGAAGTCATTACTTCCCTTGAACAAAAACTATTGATTATTTCTCATATATATATATTGTGCATGGTGTATTGTGGTGTATTGATGTAACTCTTATACTATTGTTCATTGCTCATTGTATATAATTGAATGGTTTAAGTATAAGTTGGAAAAGGTTTTAAATTGTACTTTATACTGATTCACCCCCCTCTCAGTATCAACAATTGGTATCAGAGCAGGTTGCCTTCAGAACAATTTAACCACTGGAAGGAAAATCCTGAGAAGAAATGGATGACCATGAGCACATTTCAAATGGGATTCAAAAATTTGATGGAAGAAATTATGCATACTGGAGTGATAGAGTGAAGACTTACCTAACGGCTTTGGGAGTAGACATTTGGTACTCAGTTGTGA
>ML778101.1:1430870-1452801 GCA_009831015.1 Picea engelmannii | reverse complement strand
ATAAACATCATTATACATTCATTTTGATACAAGTCGAATTTCAGAGTGAAGAAGAAGTAAAAGAAGGCCGGATTTCAAGGGAGGATGAAGTCTTTTGGTGATGTGTTCTAAGGTATGTTATTTTCAGGTCATCTTACCATTTTTGCTATAAATTTTTTTTTTGAACGATTCAGATGGTGAAATCGCTATGGTAGTGATAAGAAATATCAAGGTACCTCTGGTAAAAAGTTAATCTCTTTATTTGCTATAATTATGGAGATACACTCTGTGGAATATAGGGTTTGTGACCAGTCCTGAAACTAGTCAAAAAACAGGTGTTCTGGGTAAAACAATCATACCTTTTTCATACAGACTCCAAATTTAGTGGGACCACTTCCATTGGAAATAGTACGGACTGTAGTTTCTTGTGTGCGAGATTCAGAATCAGATGTTAAATATTGAGCGCGGGGCATGCTGTACAAGTTGGGTCTTCTGAACAGACCAGAATTGAATAAAGTTTTATTATCTCTCATATATTCTTGGGTGGAAGGAAGGGGAAAGGATAGAGAGTTAATATCTCTCTTTATATTGGAGGATTGTATATTCCTCTTGGAGTTTTATCCCTCCCTTTACATTTGGAAGTTGTAGCTACCTTTGGAAGTCATTACTTCCCTTGAACAAAAACTATTTATTATTTCTCATATATATATATTGTGCATGGTGTATTGTGGTGTATTGATGTAACTCTTATACTATTGTTCATTGCTCATTGTATATAATTGAATGGTTTAAGTATAAGTTGGAAAAGGTTTTAAATTATACTTGATACTGATTCACCCCCCTCTCAGTATCAACAAATTCAATCTCATAAGCATTTTCCCCAAATTTCTTCAAGACCTAACATGGTATGATCTTCTTCATCTTCAGTTTGTTATATGTCCCCTTCGAGAATATTTCCTTTCTCAAATGTGCCATAATCAAATCACCAACCTCAAATTGAAGTTGTCTCCCGTGTTGATCTGCTCCGTGCTTATACTCTTGGCTCGACTTCTGCAATCGCTCCTTCACTTGGTTGTGAAGTTCCTTCATTGCTTTGGCAAAATCTTCTGCACTAGCACTCCTAGTTGCATTCTGTTATGAATCTCTCAATTCCAAAACTCCTCTTAGCTATGTCCCATAAACAATTTGGAACGGAATCTTCCCTGTGCTCCTTTTGATTGAATCATTGTAAGCAAATTCCACCTGTGGCAGAATATTGTTGCACTAACTGTGGTGTTTTGTTACCAAGCTCCTTAGCAAGTCTCCCAAACTTCTATTCACAACTTTTGTCTGCCCATCCATCCGAGGATGATAAGCTGAATTGAATGACAAGTTCATTCCTAGCGTTTTCCATAAGGTCCTCCAGAAGTGTCTCACGAACATGGTGTCTCGATCCGAAACTATGCTCCTTGGTAAGCCGTGAAGTCGAATGACTTCTTTGAAAAATAGATTCGCAATGTGAGTTGCATCACTAGTTTTCTGACACGATATGAAGTGTGCCATATTAGAAAATATATCTACCACTACAAATATTGAGTCGAACCCTCTTTGTGTTCTCGACAACCCCAATATGAAGTCCATGCTTATTGCATCCCACAGCCTGTCAGGTATGGGTAACGGTTGATAAAAGCCTGCATTCTGCCTCTTCTCTTTTGAATGTTGACAAATTCTGCATTTGTCCACAAACCTTTTGACGTCTGCTCTCATTCTTGGAAAAAAATATGACTCATTTAACTTTGAGAATGTCTTGTCATGACCGAAATGTCCGGCCAATCCTCCACTGTGTTTCTCCTTCAGCAAATTCTCCCTGACGGAGCATTTTGGAATACAAAGTTGATTAACCCTGAATAGCAATCCATCCTGGATCATGTACTTTGTCCATTGGCTTCTGTCCCTGAGAATTGGATTCTCAGCTGCTTCATATGCCTCTTTAAAATTTGGATCATCTCTGTACATGTCCCTGAGATCATCAAAACCCAGTGTTTTGACTCTGAACTCCTGCAACAATAAACATTTCCTGCTCAAAGCATCAATAACTTTGTTAGTAGTTCCAAAAATATGCTTAGTTACAAAAGTAAAGTTCTACATGTATTCAACCCATTTATCATGTCTTTGATTCAACTTCTCCTGTTGAGTCACAAATTGCAAAGCATGATTGTCACTGTATAAAACAAACTCCTTAGGGATTAAGTAATGCCTCCATTTATTCAATGCCTGAATAATAGCATAGAACTCTTTATCATACATGGAGTATTTCACTTTCGCTTCATTTAGCTTCTCACTGAAGTATGATATTAGCCTATCTTCTTGGCTCAAGACTGCCCCTATTGCAAATCCACTTGCATCACATTTTACTTGAAATGTATTTTTGAAATCCGGCAACACCAAAATTGGTTGTTCCGTGATTTTCCTTTTCAGCAAATTAAAACTTTTCTCAGCCTCTTCTGTTCAGTGAAAAGACTTGTGTCTCTTCTTCACTATGTCCATCATCGGTGCACTAATTCCACTGAAATTCCTGAAGAACTTCCGGTAGAAACTAGCCAATCCATGAAAACTTCTCACCTCAAATATACTCTTCGGCAATGGCCAATTCTTAATTACCTCCACCTTATCTGGATCCATCCTTAACTTATCTACAGAAATAACAAAACCCAAATAAATGAGCTCTATCTTCATGAACAAGGATTTCTTCATGTTTATCAGTAGCTTCTCTTGCTGTAGCCTTTGCATCACTGTAGCCAAATGTTTCAGATGCTCTGCCTCCGTTTTACTAAAAATTAGTATGTCATCCAAATACACAATGAAAAATTTTCTGATGAACTCCTTCAGGACTTCATTAATCAATCTCATAAAAGTGCTCGATGCATTTGTTAGACCAAACGACATAACAAGCCATTCATACAACCCTTCATTGGTCTTAAAGGCTATCTTCCATTCATCACCTTCTCTCATACGAATATGGTGATATCCACTTTTCAAATCAATCTTCGAAATTTTTTTGGCTCCACTCAGGCAATCCATCAAATCATCCATCCCTGGCAATGGAAATCTGTACCTGATGGTTATCTTGTTGATTTCTCTCGAGTCAGTACACATCCTCCAACCTCCATCTTTCTTCGGACTAAGCACTGTTAGAACAACACACAGACTCAAGCTTTCTCTAACCAACCCTTTGTCCATTAAATCCTGGAGCTGTCTTTTGACTTCTTCATTCTCTTGCGGTGTCAATCTATATGCTACTGTGTTTGGTAAACTAGCTCCACATATGAGATAAATATGATAACTCACACTTCTGATCGGTGGCAACGAACGAGGTAGTTCATCCACTACTATGTCAACAAACTCTTCCAACAATTTCTAAACCTCTTCTGGTAAATCATCTACCCTTGTACTGGTTAAAACAATTTTTGGCTTCCTGACCACAATGAATTATGGTTCCTCCTTCTTCTTAACCTCTGTAAGAAGTTCCTTCCCACTCATGAGAAGTACAATGTTGCTTACTTCAGGTTTCACCTCTTTATCTTTGATTGGAAGCAACAGGTGAGTTCTCCCATTCTTCTCTAGGGTGTATGTGTTCTTCCTCCCATCATGAATCACATTCCTGTCATATTTCCATGGTCTATCTAACAATAGATGAAAAACATCCATGGGAATAACATCACAGAGTATTTCATCTTTAAATCCACCTATTTTAAACTCAAATAAACATTGTTTAGTGACATTTACCTGATGTCCTTTTTGTAGCCATGAAACTATGTATGGGCTTGGATGTTCAATAGTCTCCAACTCCAGCTTTTCTACCATCTCTATAGAAATGAGATTGTCTGTGCTACCACTGTCCACAATGACTTTGCATACCCTATCTTTGGTCTTGCAAGCAGTCCGAAAAAGTTTGTTCCTTTGGACCGAACTCTCCACCTCCTTCTCTGGTGTCAAGAGAAATTTTTGCATCATCAACGATCTTACGCCTTCAGCATCCTCTACCTCAACATTCCACCTCTGTGCTTTAGAAATGTGAGTTTCACCACCTTCTCTCTTCTTATCAGGACATTCATAAGATTTATGTCCGACCTTTCCACATGTGAAGCATTTCACCACTCCACCTTTTCCTCTTCCTCTACCTCTGGTATGAGGATAAATGTTTCCATCAGCATACTGACCTCTCTGTTCAGTATGCTGCCCTCTCTGTGAGCTTCCACCTCTCTTAGTTTGAGTTTGAGGTTTCTTCCAGTCTTCCTTGGGTTTCTGATTCCTATCCTGGGAAACTGTCTTGCCTCTGGGATGACTTCTGCCTCGGCCTCTTTGACTTTTCTTTTGGCTCAGCTTCTCTTCAGCCTTTAGAGGCATCTGATAAGCATCTTCCACTGTTCGGATGGTCATCATGCTCATCTCATCCTGAATGTCGTATCGTAGACCATTCATATATCTAGCAAATTTTTCATCATCACTTTCGCGATGACCTTCCCTGATGTTCAGCCTGTAGAATTCTTCAGTATACTCCTTCACTGTCATCAGAGAAATTTGGTAATCCCTGGGAATGAATTTCTCCTTCATCTTCGCGATCATCCTATGCCAACTCTTGATTTTCTTCTTGCCTTTGCAGCATCTGTCAGCTTGTAGCTCATCCCACCACAATGTTGCATGTCCTTTAAGTCTTGTGACAACATGTTTGGCATTTTTTTCCTCCTTGACATCTTCATAGTCAAAATATGTCTCCATGGATCTAATCCAGTCTAGAAGCTCTTCAACATCCATATTTCCTTCATATACTGGAATATCCATTTTTGCCCTAGCACCCATTCTTACAACAGCCCTAATCAGGCGTTCATTTGTTGCATCTTCTGCTGTGACTTCTTCTCCTTTATGTCCAGCTTCATTTTCACTTTCGGAATCACTGACATCTCCAACACCAGTTGTGCGCCTTTGTGTTGTCTCCATGTCCTCGATTTTGGCGCGTATATAATGCATCTCTCTTTCCATGGTTGGATTTGGCACCTGTATACCCCTTCCTCTTGGCATTTCCCTATCCTTTGGTAGATCAGGTGTTTGCCTATCTCTTCTTCTCAGCGGCATGGCTGAGATTCTTTCTCACTTCCCCTGTTTGAAGTATACAAACATAGTCAAGCTCTGATACCACACTGATGCAGACCTATCGGCCCTCGGGCCGAAGTCCACTCACAGGATCGTTCTTAACCCTTTCGAGCCAGATCAACTCTTTCGGTTCCCTGTTGGAATCTTCTTTTATCAATCCACAGGTCCTTTCCATAACTTGCAATGTCACGAGTTCGTGAGTCGTGGCTCCCAACTCTTCCTCTCCAATATCACAATACCCGAGATCATGAAATGGGTATAGCTCTTCCTTTGTCAACGCCCTCCATGCGTGACCACTAGCTAGGCTAAGCGCTAGCACCTTTCGCTATTTGTCACTTCATGAGTTTTAACGTCCAACCTTGGAACCTTCCTTTCCCGAAACCCTGAGAAGCGATGTTGACTTTTCTCCTCGTGTTCTCGCTACTTGCGACTTCGCAGGTTTCAATGTCGATCTCTCGTACTTTTACTTCACGAATTCTCAATATGCGAGAGTCAATGGAGTGTTGACCCCTTCCACTAGGTTGTTGACCCCTTCCACTAGGTGACATGTGTCTGCCTGTCTATTCCTCGGGCCCACTTTAGGTTCCGCCATGTGTCCACACTCTTGCCTCGACTCTCGACACTTCGCAACTTTTGATGTCGAAACGAGGTCCTCTCAACCTCTGAACCTCCGAATACGCGAAATGCGTGATGAGGCTCTAATCCAATGATCCTCTCGTGACCTGGATCCAACGATTATCTTTTCTCCTCACGACTTCGCTACTCATGACTTCGAGTACCCAACTCCTGGGCTCTCACCTTGCGAACCCCCGAGTTCGCGAGATCCCTGGATCTCTACCACCTGTCCTCTTCGAATGGATGGTCCTGATCTTCTCGCAACTTCACCACTCGTGAAGTCGAAGGAGTTCCTTCTCTGTACCTCAATGTTTGAATCCCTGATAGAGAGGATCTCGCGACACGTGTCCTCCTCCCAGCGAACAACCTATATTCTTTTGCTATTTTAGGACTTCGCACCTCGCGGCCTCACGAATATTGATGCAAGGGTTTTAAACCTTCAACTCACGAAACCCCGAAATGAGATTTACGTGAGTGATCCAACGGCCCAATTTCTCCCGATATTTACACTTGAAGAATGCTTTCTATAACTTCCCTTCTCCTCTGCAAGACCTTACGGCTTCCAGGACTTTGCGAATCCTCCATGGAGGATTCTGACCGTCCAATGCTTCCTTGACAACTCTTGCGAAATGACCAAGTATGCCTTCACGAAACTTGTCCACCAGTAAAACAATGTCGCTGCACTTCCTCCGAATACTTCAAGGGACTAGCCCTCTTGAGCTTTTCTTCGACGACTTCGAAGACTCTATCCCTTCTGAGTTTTCTCCAAAATTTGAGTCTTCAAGAAGACTCCTGCACGCACTCCTTGTGGCAACCCTTCAATAATTCCAAGTATTGAACCCTTCGACTCTGCGACAACAGTCTTTCAACAGTTTCACTCAGGTTGTAACTTTGAGACTTCGCTCGGCCAACGCACTCCTTGCACGACTCCTGTGCTTAACTTGCACTTCTGCGAGAATGAGAACAATGTTATCCCTCCTGAGCTTGCAGAGACAAACTCTGACTTCTGTCGCACACCTTGCGGACAATTTCACTGCACTCCTTGCAGGAAAATTCTTGCTCAGGAAGAGAAACAATTGAAACTCATTCTTTACTCTCCCTCTCTTCATATTTCAGACATTAAACATGAAATCATACATTCACGCATCAAAGCAAATGTATAACAGAGAGTAAAGAAGCATATATCAATCAGCATGTACAACATAGAAAGCAATTGGACACCATGAGTCTGAACTAAAGATCTTTGTATTAATCCAGAATTTATGTACATGGGGTTTTACTCTACACAACTCTCTGCTTCTGCTCTCCTATGCTCTCTTGATTGATTATGCTACTAATGTTACAATGATACAAGTGAGGGTGTCTATATCCATTTTCCCTCCGGCTCCTAAAACTCTCTAATCTAAGAATTCAAAGCTACCTACTTACATTTACTAGCATAAATGCCTCTTAGTCCTTCAGATGAGAGTGAGACGCTCAAGTTCTGATTACAATCTACAAGTACGCCTTTTCTTAATTGTTTCGTTTACGTTTGGCATATCAAAATTCAAAACTTTCAAACAATTCATCATGTGCCAAAATGCGTTGGCGCTTGCCCCACGCTCGCTTGTTGTTGGCGATGCTCCTGCATCAATAAGTCTCAATATCAATGTTTGATTATAAATCACAACATAGATTGGAAATGCATATGAATTATTTGATAAAATGTTTGTCTACAAATTATTTGATGAAATGTCTACATTGCTAAACATAAATTACAAGATCTTATTAGATTAGGTTAAAACTTAGGGTAACATATTAAAAAATGCATCATTTTGAGCAAATGCTAATAAGAATGATGACAAGAAGATTATTAATAGTTCTCATAGTGACTAATAAAAAAATGAATGTTTAATATGGTTTTAGAAAATAGTAGATTACCTAGAATATATATATATATATTAATTAATGTCAAATTTGGGAGAAAAGAAACATTAAAGGCTACATTAAGTAATTAATGAAATCAAAAAGGGGTAAAAGGTGAATTTTGGGAGAAAATGACTAAAATATTGACAAAGTCATTTTATATTATTTTGGGGGAGCCGAAAAGTCACTTGAGGTTTATAAAGTGAAGAGGGGCTCATTCCCTAATCCATTCAAGACTTATTTTGAAAAGAGGAAATCAAAGAGCTCTTGAGGCTAAAAACCATAGAGAAATATTGGGTTTAGTGGTGAGACAATCCATTCTAGGTGATAGTGGAGGAAAGATCATTGAAATCTTTCATTGTGCTTCATTGTAGTTGAAATTTCATCACTTGGTAGTTGAGTTTTCCTTTGTAGAAATTGTTTTTTCTTGAGGAGGACGAGTTGATCTTGTGACTGGATTTATTGTTGAAAGGGGCAAGTTATCTTGAGGTTTGAGATCGATTCTCAGGTGTTGGGGTTGAGATAACTACTTATGGATGAGTTTCATGTAGGAGAGGTCCATCTAGCTAAAGTAGGGGTTGAGTTCATTATGAGATATGATGCTTTCACTTGTGGCTACATAGGTTGATTCCTTTCTCATTCAACCATTAATCTTCAACAAAAATATATACTAGGTTCGTGATTTATTAATATTGTATTATTTGTTAAGATTTTCAATGTACTATTGTTGTCATAAATAATTAATGCAATAAATATATGTAAGTCTCAATATTGATGTTTCATTATAAATCACATCAGAAATTAGAAATACATATGAATTGTTTGATAAAATGATTGTCAAATACATATGAATTGTTTGATAAAATGCTTGTATGCAAATTATTTGACGAAATGTCTACATTCTACATTGCTAAACTAAGTAAAATTCCAAAAAAATTAGTGGGGATTTTACATAACCAAGCTCCATGTTGTAGTAATTCTTTTATGACCTATGTTCTACCACTTGCATAAAAATAAAACATGGAAAAACTATGGCTTACACTTGATCTTAACTACTTGATTTCTGCATACAAGGAAACTTTTAAAAGCTCTTTTCTATGGAATTTTTTTAAATCAAGATTCAAAACTCTGCGATTTTTGGGTAACGTTTGTCTACGCTTTTCACCAGTAAATTACAAGTTGGGAAAAGGAAATGAAAAAATGTCTAAGATCAGCACAATGAAGCTTAAAATAAGCTCACAATGAAGCTTAAAATAAGCTCTTAGATGGAATTTTGAGAATAATTATACCGGTTGTGTTGACAAGGAAGCAAGAAAGCGAGCCCTTTGGGTTCATAAAGCGCAGTCAGGGAGGGGAATTTGTGGGCTTGTCTCAGTGACGAGACTTTCTCTTTCTCTTTTCTTCGCGCCCATTCCGCATGCGATTCGTGCGCACCAGATCTTCTAACCTCAACTCATTTTATCGGTTTTTGGATGGTTCCGAAGGAGCTTATAAGGTTTTGGATGGTAGCCCTAAGAAATCCTGCCCTCACTGGTGTTTATCTCTGAATACTTTTATACTAACTCCTCCAGGAGAACAGATTGAACTCCTTCCCGATATGCAAATTCTTGGTCTTTTCCGACACAGGCATGGATTTTGTGTTTGACAAACCCATTTTTGTGAAACTCGATCTTGAAGAAATCAAAAACTCAACGAATTTGTAGAAGGTAATGACCAAGAAATCCTGGGCACTAGTGTTTCATCCCATGGAATTTGGGAAATTTTATCTCAATGCTTTTTGAGCACAAAAACAAAATTCTAAAGAATCATTAGTAATCACTTACCCTCTTAAGATCTAAGATCACATAGATCAATTCGATCTTAGTGGATGTTAATATTCATCACCATCATATCACTTTTTTATTATTATACACAAAGTTATTATTAAGTATGTTTTAATATTTAAATGTACTAAGTCTTATAGGAAAATATGTCTTTTTAAAAAAACTTATGGATCAAAATTGTGTGGAGTTTTTTTTAAATTTGTATATTTGAAAGTATGATAGTAAACTTGTAGGCCTACTCCTCCAAAAATGACCAAAAAAAAAAAAACATAGTGCAATAGTAATTTATGAGGCAACATGGTTTTTTTCTTATATTTAAAAAATTATAAAATATTATTATTAATAAGGATTATTTAGTAACATTTTTCATGAAGTTATTTTAGCATCATAATTGTGTTATAACCATGATGAAATTCAATTACAAGTGCATACTCAATATCACTAAAACCTAATTGCATATTGTATAAATTATCATGTTATAATTTCCAAGTTTTATATATCTAATATTATTTAAACATGGAAATATTTATTTATATGTTATAATTTCCAAATTTTATATAATTAATATTATTTATATCGAGGGTTTGAGCGATTGAGCCGGATTCGAACCTGGTTCAAGGGCGAGGGTTTCCATGGCGGTGCCTGGGGGTGGGACGGAGGTCCCCCCTCCGCTGATCCCGGACGAAGATGCTTTTCGAAGATTGATCAACAGTAACGGCAAAAGAAAGGCCGATCCAATGATCCCGAAATTCATAAAAAAACTGGAGGAGATCCCAGAAATCGTTCTTCCTGAAGCAAGACCAATGAAAACCGCCCTTGCACTGGCCCAGCGGGGTCTCGTGGGTCAGTTTATGGGCCTCTGGCCGTCTGCCAAAACCATTGACGACTGGGTCCAGAGAAACTGGAAACCAAATCTGACACAAGGTGTTACCTGCTACTCGGTGGGTCGTGGGTTTTTCGTTTTCAAATTTATCTTAGAAAAGGATCGGGATCTGATATTCAGGAATGGTCCCTATTTCATGGGATCGCAGGGCCTATATTTGAACAAATGGACTCCGGATTTTGACCCTCTGGTGGAAACGCCGAAAGAAGTGTCGGTTTGGGTCAGATTACCCAACCTCCCGTTGCATTGTTGGGACTCAGAATCTCTGCAAAGGATAGGTAATGGAGTGGGTAGGTACATCGACAGAGCGAACCACAGAGGGTAGTATAACTGTGCCAGAATCTGTGTGGAAGTAGATTTGGAGGCAGGCCTTCCGGAAGCAGTAAAACTTTTGGTTGGGTCGTGGACCCATTACCAGAAGCTAGATTATGAACATTTGCCTTTCAAATGCAGGAATTGTCAGGAGCATGGTCACTTTCAAAGGAATTGCCCTAAAAAGCAGACCACTGGGACAGAGGAAGCTGAAGGTTGGCAGAAAGTCAAAAGGGGGAAAAACTCAAACAATGCCAAAGGAAAGGACAAAAGGAATCAAGAATCCGCAAAAGGAGGTCAACCCTCTCAAAATGCTCATAACGTCCATGATAACTCTCAATCTAACCCTAGCCCTGCAGAGGGTACTGAGGGAGACACAGATCCCCCATTGGCTCCGTTGGATGCGCCCACCAAAAGACCCAACCTAGACAATGCTTACATTAGCCTGCACTTGAATACGGACACGGAGATCCAGGACGAAGAAGAAGGAGAAGAAAGCAGCCCAAAAGGCACTCCGTAGCAGCCAAAGAGAGGTAGGAAATCCGAGAAGAAACGCAGGGAGGAACAAGCTAGTAAGGAAGTGGCCCAAGGTACTCATCTTTCTATACCAGAAATGGTGCATACCAGATCAGGAGCAAAACCAGGGAAAACACCGAAAGGTGGGCTCCCTCCCCCTCCAAATAAATAATGCAATACGTCTCCTGGAATTGCAGAGGACTCGGGAGCAAAATGAAAGAAGAAGCCTTGAGGGACTTAGTAAGGCTGGAAAATCCAGAAGTCCTCCTTGTCCAGGAGACAAAAATGGAGGAGAAAGACCTCCTGCGGATAAGTCAGACCTTTTGGAAGAAAGGCCCCGGCAAGGCAGTCAGCGCAAGAGGAGCCTCCAGGGGGGCTCGCTACCTTCTGGGATTCGTCCAAGTTGGAGTTAGTCGAAGAATATGACACCATGCACTGGATATACACCAAACTGCAACACAAGGGCTCAGACCACCAGGTAAGCCTCTTTAATCTATATGTTCCCGTTTTAATAAATGAGAAAAAAGACTGTTGGGACTCTTTAAGAATGTTTCTTAATAGTCATCACACCAAGAATTTAGTAGTTGTTGGGGACCTAAATGTTACTCTCTTGCTGGATGAGAAGAAAGGGGGCTCTATCGTTCGAGATCCCTCAAGAGAATGGGTGGAAGATTTGATGACAGATTGGGAGCTGGAGGACATCCCTCCCACAAATGGCAAATTCACTTGGTCTAATAAGAGACTTGGCCCTGGGCACATAGCTTCCCGGCTAGACCGTTTTTTAATTCAATCCTCGTTTCTAACCCTCGGCTTATTCGCCTCCTCCAAAGTTCTTCCCCATTATACCTCCGATCATAAACCCTTATCCCTCTCTCTTCGTCCTAGCGCTGCCCTAGGCCCCATTCCTTTCAAGTTTTCCCCTTTATGGTTAGATCACGCCGATTTCCTCAACCTGGTGTATCTCTCCTGGAAAGACCCTGTCTCTGGTTCTCCCTCCTATGTTTGGGAAGAAAAACTCAGACGCCTTAAATCCACCCTCAAACCGTGGGCCAAATCTCTAGTCTCGCCTCAGATAGAAAGAAAACAGGCACAAGAAATTTTGGAAAACCATCAGCAGACTATGGAAGGGATTCTCATCACGCAGGCCATCCTCAAAGTAAGTTCCGCAAAAGTAAGTTCCACAAAAGTTGCAGAGCTGAAGAGACATACTGGCGAATGAAGTCAAGGGCGTTATGGCTGAAGGACGGTGATAAAAACACCGCATTCTTCCACAAACACACTCAATCAAGGATAAATTACAACTCCACTGACGAAATCCACTCGCAGGATCAAGTTCACAGGGATGCGCACAGCATCAAGGAGGCCGCCCACCACCACTTTAAAAATCTGTACTCAACCAGCGAAATGGAAGCCCTGGACCCGCAGGCTTACCCACTTTCAGAGGTGCCCAAACTAATCACCGAAGAAGAAAATTCAAGGCTAAGCAGGCCGATTAGTGATATGGAAATTAAAAAAGTAGTCTTCAGCATGAATCCTGATAAGGCTCCCGGGCCCGATGGTTACACAGCTAGATTTTACATCCAGTGCTGGAACATCATCAAAAAAGATCTTTGCAAGATGGTCAAGAAATCTCAAAACTGCACCAAATTAGGAGGAAGCACTAATTCATCCTTCCTTGCCCTCATACCAAAAGAGAAAGGGGCAAAGACCTTTAATCGCTTCAGACCAATATCTCTCTGCAACACGGGATACAAAATTATCACTAAGATAATAGCTAACAGACTCAAGAGAGTCCTGCCGAAGCTGATCCCGGAAAACCAGGGAGGGTTTGTCAGAGGGCGACAAATTCTCGACAACATCATCCTCGTCCAGGAAGCCATACATACAAGTTGTAAAAAAAAAGAGAAGGGAATGGTGATTAAGTTGGACCTAGCCAATGCCTTTGACCGGGTCCGACATGATTTCTTGTTTGCAGTCTTGGAGAAATTTGGGTTCTCCCAAAAGTTTATGGATTGGATCAAAGCCTGCATCTCGGTCCCTTAGATAGCCCCCCTCATCAATGGGCGCCCAGCCAGATTTTTCCAAGCTACTCGGGGGCTCAGACAAGGCTGCCTGCTCTCTCCCATGCTCTATGTCCTTCAAGCAGCGGTGCTTAGCTTCCAATTGCAGAGCTGTCTCTTAAACCGAACCCTGCCTGGCATCAGAGTTACCCCCTCAACTAGCGAGGTGAACCATGCGTAGTTTGCCGATGATACCCTTCTGTTAGGGGCTGGCTTCTTTAAAACAACCCGGTATTTCAAGTCGGAACTCGAAATCTACAAAGTTTGCTCTGGCAGCGAAATAAACTACCTCAAGAGAAAAATCTATGGATGGAATTGTTCTCCTCGAGAACTGCAGCTCCTAGGGCGCGCCCTAGACATGGAAGGCATTTCAGTTTGGGACACCTTTTCTTATCTTGGGATTCCGATTTTCAAAGGACGGGCTATGGTGGCACATTGGTTACCTATGATGAATAGACTAAAGCTAAAAATTCAAGCTTGGGGAGTTAATTGGTTAACTAGGGCAGGCAAACTAGTGCTAATGAATTCGGTCATCACCTCTCTTCCTATTTACCAATGTTCAGTGCTGCTGGCCCCCAAAACCATCACCCTCAAACTCAATGCAATGATGCGAAGATTCCTGTGGGAAGGAGGTAAGAATTGTGTGAGAAAACTCCACCTAATCAACTGGGCCACGATCAAGAAACCGACCTTGGAGGGAGGTTTGAACATACGAGACGCTGCTGCTCATAATCTTGCCATGGGTGGCAAATTACTCCGGCGAATGATCACGGGCAAACGAACCTGGAGCAAGCAATTACTTCGGAAGAAATACTTTCGAGGCGATAGAGATCGTTGCCTAGAGAGACCCCTCAAAGCCACAATAGGATCCCCAATCTTCTATCTTTGCCATCGTGCTTTGGTTTTCTTCAAGCCGCACCTCACCTGGATCCCGGGTAATGGAGAAAAAATCAGATTCTTGGAGGACTCCATCCTAAGAGATCTTCCTCTCTCAGGGAATCAAGACATTAAGAGAATTGGGGATTGGCTCCTAGCCCATAATTGTAAGACCCTCTGGGACATATCCCTCTGGAACAGTGACTCTTCTCTCACCTGGAAAAGCTGGAATTTGGGGCGCTATCCGGAGGAGCTCCATGCAGAAGCCTTGATTCTCCTAGAATACCTCCATGGGAAAGCCCCGGTAAGTGCTAGACTCAAAGACAAGCGGGGTTGGGGTTCTCCCACAGGTAACTATACAACTTCAGCAGGTTATAAGGCAACCCTAAACATCCCTTGGGTCCCCTCTAACCCAGGGCCTTGGAAAGCAATCTGGAATTTCCCGTCAATCCCCAAAATTGACCATTTTTCTTGGACCTTGACACACAATAGCATTCTAACTTTCGACAACCTTAAAAGGAGGGGCTGGGAGGGCCCTTCCCGCTGTCCTCTCTGTAGAAGTCAAGAAGAAACTCCTGAGCATCTTCTTTTAGAGTGTGAGTTTTCTAAAGAAGTATGGAGTCTTATTACAGGGACAGCCTGCCCAATTCTCCCCTCTAGGGCCTCGGCGTTGCTAAGCTCGTGGCATTCCCTCTCCCCCTTCCAGTTGAGTAAAAAGAACTGTCTCAAAACAGCCTGGATGTGGACTCCCAAATTCACTTGTTGGAAAATCTGGCTGGAAAGGAACAATAGAATTTTTAACGAAGTTGAAAGACTGCCTTCCCAGGTGGCTATTCAAGCCAGGACGATGTTGGCAGAAGCCCTCAAAGGCAAGCCCAATCTCAGCAACTCGGTCCAGCTCTTGAAGGATGAAGACAAATGGCTTAAGGAAATCAGCCAGAATTACACCAGCACCATCCAAATCACTTCTCGGCACTATCGGAAATGGGAGATAAGGTTGGAGGAACAGGCTTTTCTCCAGTGGAGATCGTCGCTTAAAGAATGGTCCCTTTTCTTCGACGGGGCCTCGAAAGGCAACCCGGGGCAGGCTGGCGGTGGGGGAGTCATTCTGGACCCTGCCGGGAAAATCCACAAGGAGTATGCCTGGGGTTTAGGCCATGCCACAAACAACCATGCTGAGTTTCTAGTGCTCTGACAAGGTCTTAACCAGGCGATTAACTCAGGCATCCAGGAAATTAGGATTTTTGGAGATTCTATGCGGGTTGTGGAAGCTATCAACACCAAAAAGGTGCCCAAGGATTGCACTCTGGCTCAAGTTTACAGAAAGTCCATTCTCCTCCTGCTACAGTTCAAAGACTATCATATTTATCACGTTTTAAGACCTTTGAATGGACTTGCTGACTCGCAAGAAAATCGGGGAGCTCTCATGGGCAAAGGACTCCTAACATCAAATGAGATCACGTCCCTTCAGCCCATCCCTTAATCCTTTGGAAATCGTGCTCCAAGAACACCACGTGATCCGCTCGAAGGACAGGACGAATTCCAGCTCCATCACAGGCAAAGGGGACGGAAAATCTAAGACAGAGATTTGTTTTACGAACCGGATCGAGGGAAATCTCGAGGAGGCAGCCCTGTTCTTCCTTAAATTTGGCAGGCAGGCGGTCTGCTCTCCTCATTCACATTGTCGTTTTAGTATCCAGTCTGTGTTAGCAATTCTTCAGAGCGACTGTACAATGGAATCAGCTTCCAAACCAGGGCTCACCCCGCAGGAACGCATTGATCTCATTAGGGATGAGCTAGAAAGTATAAAGGCATCTACAACCCGACAGAAATGGGAAATGCTCTCGCTGGAGATGCAGGATATCAAGGACGACCTCACCGACGAGATACAAACCGGATTAAAGGACACTGCAAATATGATGGGCGACCTGGGCAAGCGTCTAAGCAAGCTGGAAACTCAGGTGGATGAAATCACCAAAGCCCTCAGTAAGATATCAGAGGCCACTGCTGAGGCTTCTTCCAAGGCAGGGCACTGATGCTTCGTTGGATTCTATGAAGACTTCGCAGGGTTATGAGGCTCCGATTCTCAGAAGGAATGGACAGTTCACATTAGCAGACTCTATGTACTCGGCATGTATCTGTAGTTAAGTTTCATAGGCTTCTAGTCTAAGGATTGAAAACAGAGCCTTGCTCTAATTTTGAATATGTACGGGTTGGCAACCCCCTCTGCCTCTTATAATAAAAGCTCATAACCGATTTTGTTAAAAAAAAAAAAAGGATTATTTAGTAAAAATTATATAAAACACTATATGTGAATATGGGGTGCAAGCACATATTATAAGTGCAACTTTACAAGTAGATTTCATGGCTACTTATATAAAATCAATGAATATACATAATTTTTTGATTTAAGTCAATTATGATAATGCTACTTGTTATATAATTAATATATTAATTTTTAAACAATTATTAAATATAAAAGAAATATTTTTATGGTAATTGATATATTGAAACTATTTTAGTGGGCCTAATGGTGAAGAACATGTGTTTCCTAATAGTGAAGAGGCCAGTTCAAATCCGTAGGGTATGTATACCTCCGTACAATACCATTCAAATCATTGGGTAGAGGGGGTTCCCTGTCCCATAAGGAAGGGGGTCTCATACACCAAATTGGTGTCTCTTGTGACGGTAAAATTAGATTATTATTATTGTTGTTGTTGTGCTCTTGGAAAAATTTTCTTAATGTTTTTCCATCATAGAAATAAAATCATAAATAAAGTAATCTCTTACCTTATTAAAGTCTCATAGATCAATTGAACATTAATCATCATCATCATTATATTTTTTTAAATGTAAATGTTTCAATTTAAGCATATCTAACCTAATAACATCAATGAGAAGTCATTGTCATTAATATAGCTTTGATATTTTCTGCTTATAAGTCTACAAAAGCATGTGTGTTCTAGTTATCTCATATTTTGGAGTGTTATGGGTATGACCAATATGTCACAAATTTTATGCATCAATTTATTTTTAAAAACTTTTGAAATTTTCAATTTACACTTACGAGATTGTAAATAGTTACTAACACCTAGATTTATCTAATTCTACTTGGCCCTTTAAAGGCATACACTAAAGGCATGCAATATTCATTGTCACTTTAAAGGCATACACTAAAGGCATAGAATACTCATTATCATTTTTCTTTTTTCTTTTAGGTTATACATAAGTAATACATTATTACAAGTTGCAAGTTTTTCATAATTATTTTAGGTTTTCAACAACCAATGTATCAAAAAAATTAAATGGTGTATTATTTGTATATTTTCATTGGAATGGGTGACACCATTACTTATCACTAAGAATTATAAGATAAAACTTTAAACCATAACTATAATTATATTTATCTATCCATTGATGTCATTTTCCACCTTTTCAAACTAATGGCACCAAAGTATATAAACCACTTTTATAAAGTGGTTGTTGTTAGTTGACGATCAACATGTCTTAGAAATGACCATTAATATATTAATAGATAATTAATATACTAGTTAATTATTACATTAATTTAATATATAATATTAATGTATAAATTAAACAATTAATTTACATTATTGTATAATGTAAGTATTAACTGATTGATTAATAATGTTATGCATTAATGTATTTAGTAATGCATTACATTAATACATTAATGATTGATACCTTAATGTATTTAATAATACATTATTAAATTACTCTAATGTATAAATTAAAACACTAATACATTAAAGTATAATGTAGGTACTAATGTATTATATTTACATTAATGCAATACATTAATACATAAATTTATAATACATTAATACATTAAAGTACTCATACAATTATGTATAATGTATTATATTATTGTAATAGATAATAATAATTTATAAATGTAATGTAAAAATTAAAAGATTAATTTGTATTAGTCTCTAAAGTAAAATATTAAAGGATTGATATACTAATAATGTAATGCATTAATTAATTAATACATTAAAAAGTAATAATACAGTGTAATAGATCAAATATATTAATAAATACATTACTAAAATATTAATATAATAATAATGTAATACATTATTACACTATTGTTTAATGTATAAATTAAAGTACCAATACATTAATGTATAATATAACAGATTAAACAATTAATACACTAATAATGTATCGTATTAATTAATTTATACATTAATACATTATTAATTAATATATTGCTAAATATTAATAAGTTAATCAAGTAATACGTTAATAAGGTAGTAATGCGTTGATGTTAATGTAATTAGTAAAACATTATTAAAGTATTAGTAAATTATTAATACATTATTATATTGTTGTAATATATAAAGTAAAGTATTAATGTACCATGCATAATGTAACATATTAAATATTAATACATTAATAATTAATAATGTAATGTATTAATTAATTGATACATTAATACATTATTTTTTTAAAATAAAAGTAACTATATATTGTTATTCACAAATATATGTGGCATTACAAAATCTGGAGTCTGCCATTTGTCCTGCCACAATTGGGAAACCGAGACAGGTGGCTATCAAAATTTAAGTGCAACTGTAACTGTTTGGACATGACAGTAAGAATGTCTAACTGAAAAAGAAATGCCACAGTAATCGATTAAGTAGTGGCCATGGTCGACTGTCATACAATGTCTGATAGAGAATCTCAATTCTTTGCGTAATTGACTTAACCCAAAAAAAAAACATTAACCTAGGAGCTGTACGCTGGGACAAATCTAAATCCTCGCTTCGATGCCCACCGATCCTGGAAGCTGGTATATCATTCAAATTTGAATCCCGAGGATCGATCCTCAAGACTGTTACACGTTTTAGCTCACGTTGGTGATCAAGATTCTTTTTCTAGATTTTGTGAAGATGACAAATCTTTTGTATCATATGGACAACTTGAGAATCTTATATTCTCAAGGCTATTCTGAGTCCGTTTCAACTTGATGACTCTGTCTTTAAATAATAGAACTTTTGTAATCATTGGTACCAAAGATTAGCTGTGGAACATAGAGTGAAGTGAACCATATTATATCTGAACATTTTTGCGAGTTAATAAATAAGTGAATTGAGTTTCTTTAACTTACTGTAGTCTTTTCGAGTGGATTCAGTGAGAAGGAAAGGGCCCGCCTTCCTCACAGACTCCCCTCTTTTTTGAGTTTTAGATTAACTATTTTGATTTGGATGATTTATCTGTTTAACATTTCTAGAATACATTTGTTGTTACAGATCAATTCCTTTCTGTTAATGCGAATCAGTGTGTCTCATGAGAGTTAGAATCAATTGTTGAACACTTCTCGAGAATTGCTTTCCCTTTTCTGCATTAGATTAAATCTTTGTTTTCAAGAAAAAGAAAATAAAAGTTGGAATTCCTTTCTGCAATTAAGTAGACTTCCTTTCGGCAATTAACACATAATTTCCTTCTACAAGAGTAAAATAGAAAATTAGAATAGAATAGATAATCCAGGATTCTTATACACTCATCAAATTAGATTTCAATTCCACTACAATAGATCAGAACTCCAGCTGTGTCAACAACTTGTGTTAGTGTTCATCTTTTCAACTCTGTTTCTTTCAATACTGCAACCTGATTAGCGTTTGCTTTCATAATCTAGCATAGACTGTGCACAATTATCTTAAAATAACAAAAATTACATGGGTTTGACAATTCATATTGAACACCTTAATTATCTATTTATTTAGACAATTAAAGTGCCCAACATTTTGGTGTCGTTCCTGGGGAAGATAATTATAGATTTTTGTAAGAACATTAGTTTTCTTTTCTTAGGAATGAGTAGTCTGCATGAATCAAGGAACAAGAGGATGTATCCCCAAAAATACTAACCCTATAGGTTGATCAGGGGATCAAATTTTGCTCAATTTTCAAAGTGCTCGAAATGTGACGAAAACAGTGCCATTGCGTCTGTCTCGTCTTCCTGATTCCAGCGGTATATTTACTTTCGCAAACGAAGTCTGTATGGAGGAGATATCACGATCTGTCCGCTGAGCCAAACAAGTAAAAATTTGGGATGTTGACTGTACCTGTCCGTACAGTCCGTACGGTGATGTGGCAGGACCGTACGACCGTACAGTGATGATGTGGCAATTTTTGGTTGGATGGTTGCTGGCAAATCGAGTGTTGACACATGTCTCGTTGGCAACGAATGGTATGAGGACACGTGGCCCAATGCTTGGGCGCCACGTGTCCCTCGTTGGTTGGCTTATAATGGCTATGTAAAATTAATGGAGGCCACGGGGTTTGACCCCCAGACCTCCCACAACCTATGACTTTACAATTTCCACTAACAATTATGCTGACCCGTGTTCCTTGTTTCATATTCCAACGCACATATATTTGAATTAATGTGTTGTTTTAAATGGAAAGGAGGAGGGGTCGGGGCTAAGCCCCAACCCGTGGTCTCATCGTATACATATGACCCACATATATTTTAAAACCCGATCATTGGCGTGCATTATAATGTATTACATTGCAATGTATTGCAATGTATTGCAATGCCTATATATATGTTGCCATTGTATTTAAAACATGCGCGCGAGAATGTTTTAACCTTTGGTTAAGTGCGTGTATGGTTTGACCGGTGGGTTAACCACCCGGTAGTTATAACGGTTAAACTACTTTTGCGCCTAGCCTATGGTTCCATGCGCCATGTGCCCAGATGCCTAGGCGGTTAGGGGCTGGCGCGCCCTTAACCGTCCTACGGTTTGTACCGGTGCGTGGTTATGGACATGACTGAGTTTTTACGCTTAAAAGAGCGTATGAGCCAGGTTTGCTCAAGGGGAAGTACAATTTGTAGAACCAGAGACAACATGTTGGAGAAGGAAACTTCAAGGAGGCATATCTTTCTCATTTTTCGACCGTTTCAGGTGCCTAAAGAGCCCAGACAGGGGTTTTGGGACACTGGGAAGCCATTGGAGGAGTTGGTTTGTCATTTTGAGCATTTTAAGGCATGTTTTTTAGCACTTTGAGAAATTTAATAATAATGATCCATTGGAAGCTAGACCAGGAGATGTAGCCCGGAGAGGGGTGAACTCCTTTATCAAGTTGTTGTGTTTATGTGCCAATGTTCATTGTTTTATGCTGATGTCTATGTGTATTTTACATAAGTAATCCTTAATTATGTGTTGCAAATTGATCCGGTTGCTTTAAACACATAACATTTCACTTGCAATATTTATTCAAGTTTTTTCAAGTCTTCTTCATTTTTAGATCAAGTTGGTATCAGAGCACTGGTTTTGAAGACTTGATTGTTTGCAAGTTTTGTTTCTGATGCTCACAAGGTTGAAACTCACAAGAGGAGAAGGTCAACTTGTGAAGCCAAGTTCTTATCCGAGGAGGAGGAAGCAGTTTCATTCACCGCAAGTTGCAGAGAGACATTCACCAAGCATGGCACATGCAGAAGATCATGAACGTGTTCCTAATGAAGAAGAAGACTTCAGGCAGACTATCATACAGATGAGAGATATTATGAAAGTCATAATGGAATGGACCATGATGTCGCAGGGTGAAGGCTCTAATCCTTCAATGCATAAGGGAGGCGGTGGTGACAAGACTCCAGGCAGAGATGGAGGGAATGGTTCTTCTCCACCACCCTCTCCTCCTACATCATCATCATCATCTTCTTCTTCTTCTTCTTCAAGTTCGAAACATCTTCCCAATGGGAATGGTAAAACTCCTTCGCAAATTCCTTCATTAAAGCTTGATATAAAATTTGAGTTGCCACTTTATAATGGAGAAGTTAACGATGAAAAGTTAGATAACTGGAT
>ML778101.1:1377010-1395708 GCA_009831015.1 Picea engelmannii | reverse complement strand
GATCGCTTATGTCGCGCGACGTGCCCTTCAGGACGCACCACGTGCTCCAAGGGTGCCACTCGCGGACTTGTAATTCTTTGCGCGACGTGCTCTTCAGGATGCACCACGTGCTCCAAGGGTGCCACTCGCCGGTTTGACGGATTGGTAGACTCCAAAACGCCTGGAGTCAACACTCCGCCAGGTGAATCTTGTGGGAGACTAAGGGCTCTAAGGAATAAGGCCCCCGCATTATTGCGCGCCCCTTAGAATCATCGTGAGCGACTGTCGCTGTCTGCCCTCACGGCATTGTGGGTCCCCTCGAACTAGGTAATCGTTAACCTACAGTTCGAGCCACGGCGGGAGTGCTAGTAGGCTGTGGCAGGGCTGCTGTCCACACCTCTCCCTCAAACTCTCTGGATCTCGTGTGTGGCCCCTTTACTCCATATGTGAGCACGGTCGGCAAGCTATCGTCAGCCTGCATCATCAACCATCATGTCAAATCATGTCAGCAACATATCACATAATCAATAGTACATCATCAAAATGAAACAATATCATCATAAATGAAACAACTCAAATACCCCACTCCCTGACTCAATCCGGAGTCCAAGGGAGTTCCACAGATGCCTCCGCATCCTCCAGGTCTGACACCCTGCACACTCAAAGAAACTGAGTCAGCAGCACCTGTCTACACCAAGGTAGTAAAAACATCCTGTCATATAACTCAATGCATCATAATGAAAGAAAAGTTTAGCGTATAAATCCAGATCACTTGCGAGCAAGTGTCCTCAAAGAATAAGTTAGGTAAGTGCGCCAGAGCGGGATGTTACACAAATCCACCATACTCATCCCAAATACAGGTTGGAAATAAACCCCACATTTTTAAGTGTATGAGCATACACACTTTTGACAAGTTCCCAATCAAAAGTAAGGCATTTATTTGGACAAAGACAACAACTTTTGTAATATCGGTGTATATAAATCATCCATTGTTTGACAATATTATCAAGGAATTCGAGGAGGAAAATGGATTTGAGCAGAAGGGTGCCATCACCATTCTAATATGTTCAAGGGATTACCGATTAAGAACAACACCATTCTCATAGAAGCAATAGCTTTTTCTTTTGGTATCCCTTCATTACAAGCTCAAAAAACTCGATCTTCGTTCTAAAATTTATTGTATCAATCGATGGATGGATTATCCTAAAACTATAATTTGAATTTAGGGTTATACAAATTTGTAGATTATTAATAACGTCAATGTTTAGGAAATTCATATTTATGGGTATGTATATAATAGAAATCTTGTTGAATGGATGCATGTGATGATATTTTAATTTTCTATGGCTTCCATGGGATGAAGCAACATCTAGAGAAAGCGCACTATTTGTGTAGATATTCAAGGTTATGTAGTTGTGATGCAGGAGCATCACCAGCAAGGCACGAGTGGAAGATAGCTAAGCTCACTAGGGTGCATTTAGAAGTGAATTTTGAATTTTAAAGTGGCATATCATGTAAATTGTTTGAAAGGATTGTAATAAAAGAACATCTTTAATGTTTTGGAGCTGGATGATTGCACGAGATCATTGGAGGATGTATTTTATTTTAATGAGGATGCGTGCAATACAGATTTGATGTGTTTGATCTTATCTGTTTGTCACAAATATTTATTGTAATAAATCCTAAGTAGTTGAATGATTTTATTTCGATAGGATAGCTCTAGAGTAGTTGGAGGGAAAGGATCGAAGATCCCCTCTTGTATAAATCCTTGTATTGTTGCCCATAAAAGTTTGTTGGAATTCTAGTTGTTGATAGTTGTTGCCATTCCATCTGAGAGTTGAGAGCTATGGAGAAGCATTGTATGAACCCATGTATATAGCAGTTGAATAAATATAACAGAGGAGCATTGTTCTAAATGTCTGGTGTTACTATGTATATCTGAATGAATGAATGGTTTTATGTTTAATTGCAATTCTCTATTATTTCTTGTGTTTATGAATGAATTTACATGGTTGAATGTATGAATCTGTGAATATTTAGATAAGTTTCGATTGTTTCTCTTCTATGAGAAAGTGCAAGTGTGCATAGTGTCTGAAAGGTGTGTGTGACAGAGTCTATTTTGACTCATAAGCTCATAAGAGATAACGTGAAATTTATATGTGCAAGGAGTGCATAGCGTTCGCAAGGTGTGCATGACAAAGTCTGCTTTGACTCAGAAATTTCAATAGAGATAGTTTGAGAGTGTGTGTAGGATGAACCTCACGAATTTTCGTATTTTTCAGGAGGAACCAATTAATCCTTTCAGAAATGTTACAAGGAGTGCACAGTTTCCTTCAAGAGGTTAAGCTGAAGGATGTTGGTCGCAAGATATGCGCATAATCGATACTCAGTTGGGTATCGAAGGAATCATTCTGAGAAGTTCAAAGTGTTTGGAGAAGCAAGTCCAAGAGAGGTAACTTGGAGAATTGCATGCAAAGGGTGCATATTGTCTGCAAGGAGTGCACGACAGAGTCTTCTAACTTAGAAGATCAAGAGGAGTAGCGAAAGTCATCCACAGAGAATCTAAGTGTGGAGGAAGACCTGTCGCAAGGCGTGCACAGGATGTAATTCGACTAAGTGTCGAAGAGAACATTATAAGGAGGCAAAAGTTTGAGAAAGAACAAGCTCAAGAGGAGGAGCGGAAAGAAATATTCAAAGGGAGAAATCCTTTAAGGTTTCCCAGAATTAACGAGCAAGATTCGTCCAGGTTTGATCGGGATCATTCTAGACCATCAAATTTTTATGATGATGTTGATGGTTGTGATTTAATGTTATTTGATATACATGTATTGACAGATGTTATTGACAATTTTTCCCTTAGTGTGCAGGACACTTGACAGATTGTGGGTGCTGATGGAATCAATGGACCTCCTTGGACTCTAGATTGAGTCAGGGACTGGATTGTATTGGTTTTAGTATTTCATTTATGCATATGTGACATATGATCGATTATAGTATGATTTTATATATGGATCATTGACAATATTTCGTTGATGGATCCAGGCTGACGAATGCTTCCTAAGATGACTCACATAAAAAGTAAAGGGGTCATTCACATAGACCAGATATTGAGGGAGAGGTGTGGCAGAGTCCCTGTCACATCCTACTAGCACTGTCGTCATGGCTCGAATTTTAGGTGAACGATTACCTAGTTCGAGAGGTCCACGATGTCGTGAGGGTAGACTGAGATAGTTGCTCACGAATATTTCTAAGGGGCACACAATAAGACGAGGTCCTTATTCCTTGGAAGCCCTTACACTCTCACATGGTCACCCGAATGGATTTTTGACTCCAAGGGTTGGACAATTATCAAAACTAGTGAAAGGCGAGTGGCACCCTTGGAGCACAAAGTGCGTCTTGAAGGGTACATCGTGTAAGTAACACTTGAGTCAATGAATCTAGGTGTCCTAAAAAACCTTGAGTGAATAATTAAACCTTGTAAAATATTTAACCATTGCCAGATTTAATTAATTAATTAATTAAGGATTGAGATTATTAATTGTAAATCCCCGAATGAAAGTCTAAGCCTATTCAAAAATTAATCCTAAGTCTAAGTTTGGCAAGAAGACTAAAACTAAATTATAAATTAAATAAAAATGGGATAAAGTAAATCAACTAAGAATTAAGAAAAGGTGAAAAATAAACCTAAAGATTTGATTTAAAACACATGTTTGCAAGAAAATACCAAATTGAAATTTAAGATAAAAAATGATTAAAGCATGAAATAATATGTGCACGCATAGAAAAGAATTGGTTGTCAAGAGAATCATGCATTGCTACAGAGGATTTTGAGGGATTCAATGTGGTAGTGGGTGATGGATTTAATATGGCATGCACAAAATTTATTTTGAGGTTGGTTGTGATGTTGGGAAAATATGCCTTGACTAACTATTTTTATGTGATTCATTTGGTGGACACCAATATATTCCTGGGTGTTTAGTGGCTTCACTAGCTAGGGGAATTTGTGATGAATTAGTAGGAAATGGAAATGAGATTCAATATAGAAAATGGAAAGAAGATTGTTCTAAGGGGAATTCAAAATGGTGGCCCTAATATTGTGTCAACTAAAAGAATGGAGGTCATATTCAAGCATGGATACATATCTTGTGTAGTACAATTTTTTATCACAACTCAAAATTGGCAAAGGACCATCAACATCATCCTATAGACGTTTAATCCTTACTGAGAAAACATGATCATGGTTTTGGAGAGATACCACCAGAGAAACCACCTGACATAGGTTTTGAGCATACTATAGAGTTGGATGAGGGAGCCAAATAAGTGATAACCACTCATTTCAAGCACCCAAATACATTTAAATATGAAATAGAAAAGGCCATCAAGGAGTTATTGGAGATGGGGCATATCAGGCACAGTTCTAATCCTTTCACTTCTTCAGTTGTCTTGTTCAAGAAGAAGGGTAGAAAAATGAGGATGTCAATCAACTACAAGGATCTGAATAAGAAGACGATTAAGGACAGGTACCCTATTCCCAAAATCGATGAGCTTTCCGATGAGTTTCATGGAGCGATGTATTTTTCAAAGATTGATGTTCGATCCAGATATCATCATATTAGAGTCCAAAAGAAGGATGTTCATAAGACTACCTTTAGGTGTCACTATGGGAATTATGAATTATTCTTCATGCCATTTGAATTAAATAACACACCAGCTACATTCCAATCTTGCATGACGCACATTTTCAACAAGCAATTGTAGAAAATATTATTGGTGTTCTTTGACGATCTTCTTATATATAGTAGGACATGAGAGGAGCACCTGGAACATCTTGATGAGATTTTGGGCATCATGGAGAGTAGTCATTGTATGCTAAGGAGTCAAAATGTGAGTTGGGGATGATGGATATATTATACTTGGGCCATGTGATAAATGCACAGGGGGTACAAGTACCTAGGAAGAAGATCTAGGCCATATTGGATTGGCCACTACCCAAGAACCTTACAGAGTTTTGTGGATATTTTGGGATATGCAGCTACTATCGACGGTTTGTAAATGGATTCTCAAATTTTAGTGAACCACTCTCATATATCAAAAGAAAGGGGAATTCAGGTGGACAAAGGAATCCCATAAGACATTTTGAGCACTTGCCTAGTTTCTTCACTTCTTGATTTCACATATCCTTTTGTGCTTGAGTGTGATGCTTTAGGTGAGAGTGTTGGAGTAGTTATGATGCAACATAAACATCTAATAACATACAAGAGTAGGAAAATCACATATTCAAAGAGTCTCTATTCCATCTACGACAAGGAAATGCTCACCATCATCCATGCTTTGGAAAAATTCAAATAGTACTTGCTAGATGATAAATTTGTGGTTAAGACTAACCACAACAATTTGAGGTACTTCTTGGAGCAGAAGGACTTAAATGAGAGGAAACATAAGTGGGTCAAAAAATTGCAAGAATATGACTTTGATATTGAGTATTTGAAGCGAAAGAAAATTGTAGTTGTTTATGCTCTCTCTAGGAAGCTTGTGATATGTTCACTTGTAGAAATTTTAGTTGACTGGAAATCCCACCTCTTTGTGGAGTACTACAAGAATAAATTTTCTTGTGATTTGATGGATAAAAACATACAGGATGACATGAATAGGGTGGTGGATGGTATCATCTAATACAAGTATGACATATACTTAGTCCCTTAGTCCACACTGAAGGAGAAGATTATGAGGGATATGCATTATGCTCCTCTGATAGGCCATCCCAGGTACTTTAAAACTTATAGGAAGATCAGGGAGAGGTTCTCTTGGAAGGGCCTTAAAGATGATGTATTGAGACATGTGAGGGCGTGTATGACCTTTCAAGAAAACAAGTTAGAGAAGACTCATCCTGTGGGGTTATTACAACCATTACCCATTATGGAGCAAAAATGGTAAAGCATGCCCATGGACTTCATCACAGGTCTACCGAAGGTGCAAGGAAAATATTGCATATATGTGGTGGTCAATTGGATGAGATCTTGAGGATATTTGTTATGGATGCAGAAAGGCCATTGATTCTTGCAAAAGCGCATGAAGGCATCGCAGGAGGACACTATGTAGGGAAATCAAAAGCGTAGGAGGTTCTCAGAGATGGCCCATGGTGGCCTACTTTACGTAAGGATGCTAAGGAACACTACAGATCCTACGATGTATGTCAAAGAGTAGGAAATCCTTCTAGAAGGGACGATATGCCTTTGGCACTGCAATTAACATTACAAGTATTCGAGAAGTGGGCCATTGACTTTGTGGGACCTATTAACCCACCAGGAAGGCATGCCAGAGCTAGATACATTATCACTACGACATAGTATTTGACCAAATGGGAAGACACAAGAGAAGTTAAGGACTGTAGTGCAGATACAACTGCACAGTTCATTTTTGAGGTCACCATATTTGGATTCCCAAAGATCCTCATGAGTCATCAAGGGACACACTTCATCAACAAAACTATTGAAGCCTTGACTCAGGAATTTGAAGTTCACCATAAGAAGAGTACTCTGTACCATCGAAAGGTGAATGGTACAATCGAAGCTTTCAATAAGGTCTTGGAGACCGCGTTGACCAAGATTTACAATGTTAACTGAGATGATTGGGATTTAAGAATTCCAGCAGTATTATGGTCCTACAAAACTACTTGCAAGAAGTTAACAACGCATACCCCATTTAAGTTGGTATATGGCTTGGAAGCAATGGTACCTATGTAATACTTGGTTCCTAGTTTAAGAATTTCAACATTTATAGGTATGGATGAAATCGACATTGTTCAAGACAGGCTTGCGAAGTTGTTGGAACTGGAAGAAGATAGGTTTATTGCAGGATTTCATCAGCAGTTACAGAAAGAAAGAGAAAAGACTTACCATGACAGACATATCAGGAGAAAAGCATTTAAGCAGGGATATTTGGTATCGTTATATGATAGCAAGTTCATGAAGCATCCAGGGAAGTTTAGGACACATTGGCTAGGACCATTTGAGGTTTCCTATGTTACAGAAGGAGTAGATGCACAATTGAAGACCCTTAATGGAGAATGGAAAGAAGGTTTGGTAAATGGGAGCTGGTTGAAATTGTATTATGACAACCAACTACCTCACAACCCTCAGCAAAAGAATAGAAAGAAGGGTCTAGGTACTAGGTGCAGTTGAAGATGGGTAGCAGACACAGAAAATACAATCTTCACAAGAAAGGGAGGGACAAAGAAGAAAGCACAGGCTGCTCCACGTAGTCTGGAGTCGAAGTAAAACAGAAGGTTCAGTCTTGCAGTGACTCGGGATGAGTCACATGTGAGTGTTGGGGGCCTGTTGGCCATTGGTTATGAGAGGAAGAAAAGATTAAATAAGAAAGGATAATTATGAATTGCACGGAAGGAACATAAATCGAGGAGGGGTCAAAGTGGGAAAAGAAGTAGAAAATAAGGAGAAAAGGAAGGAAAAGCTAGTCGTTGGAAGAGAATAACAAGGAAGATAAAGAAGTAAGGAAGATGGATCGTGGACAACTTAGCAAGTGGAAGAAGACATCAACGAGTTCTTTGGAGCACCTTCAGGAAAAGGAGGAAGGACAGGCTGGCGAAGCCCTGAAAACGTAGGTCAAGTTGACCTAGGGTTTTGGCACCTAGGGTTTTGGATCTAGGATTTTGACACCTAGACTTTTCTATGTAATGTATAAATAAAGGTCTAGAAGACCTCGGAGGGTTCTTTCTAGGTTGGTTCATTGATACTATGGTTTTTGTTGTTGATTGTTGAGTATTGTTGTAGATAACAGTGTTGAGACTGTATTGTAAGATCTTCAGCTGGGTGCGAAGATCAACCTTGAAGCTGGGTGCACAGGGAGGGATGAGAGAAAGAGGGAGATATCTGCAAGCTAAGTGTGTAGATAGAACAATATGTTTTCATATAATATATCAAGAAACACAATTTTGTGGACGTAGCCCTAGGGAGAGGGTGAACCACGTATATATTGTTGTTTTTTGTGATTGATGTTGTGATCTTTACCCTCTTTTATACTATTATTTCGTTGTTGTGTTAGATCTGAGATATAACTTGCGAAGTAGCCTTAAGTGAGATAAAGAGTAACTAGATTGTTGTCTGTTGTTTTCTTGGATCCACTTTGCATTTCTTCTGGTTGTAGACACCTGTGTCCTACAACCCCCTATTGCTACTTCAGGTGAGACTCCATCTTCTTCCCAGGTGTTGCCAAAAGGGCTGGTAGTTAGTGTTTTGTTGGTGTGATGTAAGTGTTGAACCTTGGGTCTGCCCCTATGCCAACAGGGAGACATAAGGAACTATCGAGCATAAGGCGAGGAGAAATTCGAGGAATAGTCAGGCACAAGGAAAAGATGAAATGGGAGAGCATTCAAGTGCACAAGTGTAACATCCTTCTCTGGCGCACTGAGCGAACTTATTCTTTGAGGACACTTGCTCGTAAGTTATCCAGATTATTATACTATTAAAACATTTGGTTTTGATTATGAGGCGTTATGGGTTGATGTCATGTTGTTTTGCTGCATTGACATAGACAGGTGCTATTAACTCAGTTTTACTGAGTGTGCTGGATTTCAGACCTCGAGGATGTAGAGGCATCGATGGAACCCCTTGGACTCCGAATCGAGTCGGGGAGTGAACTAATGGGGTTTTATTGTTTTATATGTGATATAAGTGCATCTGATTAGATGATATGATATGGATATATTTATGACATGATTCGTTGATGATGCAGGCTAATGATATCTTGCTGAACAGACTCACATGTGGAGTAGAGGGGTCACGCACAACTACCAGATATGTTGAGGGAGAGGTGTGGACATCAGCCCTGCCACAACCTACTAGCACTCCCACCATGGCTCGAATTGTAGGTTAACATTTACCTAGTTCGAGAGGACCCACGATGCTATGAGGGAAGACTGCGACAGTTGCTCACGATGATTCTAAGGGGTGCGCAATAAGGCGGGGGGCTTATTCCTTAGAGGCCCTTAGTCTCCCACAAGTTCACCTGGCGGAGTATTGACTCCAGGGGTTTTTTATGTCTACCAAGTCAGTCAATAGGCAAGTGGCACCCTTGGAGCACGTGGTGCGTCCTGAAGGGCACATTGCGTAAGAAAAATGGAAAGAGGCGAGTGGCACCCTTGGAGCATGTAGTGCGTCTTGAAGGGCACGTCGTGCAAGGGAACATATGAGCCGAGTGGAACCCTTGGAGCACCTAGTGCATCCTGAAGGGCATGTCGCGTTGTTAATGATAATTGAATGAACCTAGATGGCCTTAGGATGAATAACGTGATAAGAAATTTTTAAAACAATTTCCCTAATAAAATGTCCCCCAACACGAAAATTTAAGGTCTAGGTCTAAATTATGCTAGTGGTAAAATTTTATCTATTTAATATATATATATATATAAAATAAAAACAAAAACAAAATAAATAATAAATATAATCTTCGTTAAATCTTGTAACAAGGTAATAAGAAGGGAGTAAGCAATTTAATTGATTCATAAAAATCTGTTGGAATAAAATTTAAAAAGGGAATTAATTGTTTTATTATTTTATGATAATTTAAAATTTATTAATTAAAAAGGGAAAAGGGAAAAAGTTAATTTTTACACCTCCCAATTTGAGTTCTAAATGAAAAGGGGAAAGAGGGAAATCTAAAATATTTAGGAAACTAGGAAAAGAGGGAAACATAAAAAGAAAAGGGAAACACAAGGGRAAAAGCAGAAAGTCAAACTTAGTAAGGTATCTAGYATTTAAGAGCTTTCTAATTTTAAACTGAACTAGCAAWTTAATAATGGGGAARGTCATTAWAAYMWGTAAGGGAWTTTGGRGACACCTAGGAGMGATTCTAGGAGTGACTCTAGGTGGGTGAGGGAAATAGGGGTAATTAATTAATTAAAGAAATTAATTTATGAAGGAATGAAGGGGATGGGTGACACTTGTATGGGGAGGATTTTTATGATTTAATTTATTAAGCATTAATTTAAATGAGACTTTGGAAAGATAAAGGAGTTGGAAACTCTATATAATGGAGGGAGGAGAAGGAGGAAGGATCTCTTCTATTTTGCGTAATGTTACGCTGCATAAATCGATACTTGACTGACTTAGCTTGTGGGAGTTGGGATACTCAACTCAGTGAGGAGTGGTAATTCAGCCTTGCGAGGCAAGCTGGGAGCCAGTTGAATCTATGGATAGTGTCCATGGCCCCTTTGCGGCTCAGGGGGCTAAGGGGGAAGAAGATTACCCCTAGCATTGGCTGGGAGGTACCGGTGAAGTCTCATTAGTCGACAAGTGAGAGTTGCACGGAGTGTGTGGGACATCAACTCAGAGCGGGCGTTGGGAAATGGTACACTTTCTTTATTTTTGCATGGCAGATTGTTAGTATGATTTATTCTTTTGGATCTACATGTCTAATTGGGTAAGGAAATTGATTTTCTTAGCGTTCTAGTTGATGACTGAAATTTTCCCATAGCCGTTAGCTCGATGTTGGTTTTCCCATCGTCTTCGATCCTGGCATGTCTTGACCATCCTGTGGTTTTTTATTATGATTTATTGTGGTCTATTTTGCCTTCATCCCTAGCTCATCAGTCTGTGCCTAAGAAGTCATCCAGGAGGGTGATCTATGGTTGTTTCTTTGGTGTTCATAGACCTATGAATATCAACGTCCTTCTTTCCTGTGCATGGATGATGGGCGAAGGATGTTCCTGTCAGCCGTCCACCTCTGATGTTTTTCCTTGGCAGATGGTTCGCCTTGCACCCTGATGCATTTACTTAACCCTGCAAATGTGATTGTTGGCGAAGTTTTTCCTTAAACTCAACATGCTTATATATCGTCATTATCTCGGTTTTTTTTACCCCGTTTTTATATCTTGATGGATCAATTTTGACCCTGTGTTTTTATTCTTGGACAATTTATAACTCTGCATTTGTATTGAAGGATAAATTTTAACCCTGCGTTTTTATTCTTTGATAAATTATAATCTGTGTTGTATTGGTATCCTAGAAATGCAAAAACGATTTCATTTCCCTGCCTACATTGTATAAATGGTATCCTGGAAATGAGAAACATTTTGTTATTCCTGTCTTCAATTTTTTTTGCTTGGGTTGCGATTTAATTTTTCCAGGCTTTTAATTATTTGAAAAAGATTTAGTTATGATACCTGTCGATGCATTTGGTTGGGTATCCCAGGCGATTGAAAATGTTTATCACTGTCTTCATTTCTTGTTGTTACCACGAATTCAATTTCCACAATTTTAATACTCAGTTTTTTTTTTCCACGAAGTCTCAGATTTTTATTTCTGCACGGTTACCATGGTTATATCATCACGATTTTATTACACAGGTTTTTATTACCATACTTGACCACCCACAGAATTTCTCCAAACCGTTTGCTGAGTGGTTGTTAACGCCCATAAATTTTTTTCTCCCAACCGTTTGCTGAGTGGATGTTAACGCCCACGATTTATTTTGCTTGAAAACATTGACTGAGTGGCTGTTGAAATGACCCACGAATTTATCCATTTAAATCATAAATTTACTTGTTGGGATGACCATGGTTTTGATAATTAAAAATTGACCGTGTTGTTGTAGAAATCACCCACAAATTTAGCCATTTAAATCATAAATTTACTTGTTGGAATGACCACGATTTTGATGATTAAAAATTTACTGTGTTGTTGTAGAAATCACCCACAAATTTAGCCATTTAAATCATAAATTTACTTGCTGGAATGAATTAAAAATTTACTATGTTGCTGTAGAAATCACCCATGAATTTAGCCATTTAAATCATAAATTTACTTGCTGTGAATCAACCACTTTTGCCTTTAAAAACTTGTCTGCGCTTTCTTGTTGAAGGCCCACGAATTTTCCATTCAATGCGTGGCTGAGGTTGTTGTAAATGCCCACAGTTTTGCCCAACAAATATTGACTATAATTGCAGTAGTGCCCACGAATTTTACTGTTAAAACTGATGACTATCTTGCCGCCTTAATTGACCACGAAATTGCCATGATTTAGATGACTACTTTTCCTGTTATCCACCCCGAATTCCACCAATTGTGGGTTGTGTTTGCGGTTGAAAGGCCTCGAGTTTGCCTCAATTGTTGACTGCCCCTTTAACCTGGAAACGACAATAATGGCTACAACGATGTCTTGGGTCCATTAATTGTCTTCATTTTTTCCAGTGAATTAAATGGTTAACAGTTGGGTAAATGCCTTGTTATTGCTAGATTATTTGTTATGTATTTGTCATATTAAACGCTAGAACAATTGCTACTGCAAGGTTAATGGTTGGTCGTTTCCTTTTTGTTGTTAATTTCCATGTTAATTGCAATGCTAAATGCTATATTACTTGCCTTATTAATAGCCAAAACAATTGCTACACCAATGTTAATGGTCAACAGATTCATTCTTATTGATTAAATGCCACAATGAGTTAAATGGTTATCAGTTAGGTAAATCGCCTTGTTATTGCACTATTAAATGTCATGTTAATAGTCATGTGAATTGCCTTGTTACTGATATATCAATTGGATGTTAACTAACACATTAAATGCCTTGTTATTGCTATATTACTTGTTATGACAATAGTCATGCAAACTATCTTGTTATTGCTAAATTAATTGTTATTTAACACCTATGCTGATTGCCTTGTTAAAATGCTACAACGATGTTAATAGTAAGCAGTTTCCTTCTCAATGATAGTAGACAACTCGCATTGTTAGTTCGGTCAGTATAAATAGACTACATGTTGAGATTTAATTGTTCATAAGTGTTATAATGATAGCATTCTACTTTAAGATTGTTAATGTTGTAATTTAAGTTAATGACTAGTTGTAACTTAGACGTGCCCTGTCTAGAATGGAAACTCATATTAAAATATATTGTAATCATAAACTACTTAGAATGGGGGATTTTTTGGGTCGTGGATGATGTCAGGAATTGGCTTGCGTCATCCCTTGTCTTCGTTCTAGCGGTTCGTCAACCTGTTGTTGGAGTATGGGTGTGGTTTCTTCTCAATATTCGGTCTCTAGTGCATCGGATTTATCTAGATTCCTTGGTCCCGATAGGATGTGTTGTGCCAAGGTTATTGACGCATATATCACTCGAGAATGGCATGATTCCTGATGAGGGGATCATGGCGCGTCTTGGGGGATAGCGGTGAACGAGATCTTGGCTGGAGTAGGTGCCTTTGTGTGAGTGTTTTCGAGCGTGCGAGTTGGTTTTGGCGCAAGGGTCGAACGCCTTCAAGTGTTAGGTCCGCGCACCTTGAAGTTCTAGTCTTTGTTCATCTAGGCCATGATGTCGGGACGGGGATGTTGTCCCTTAGCTTGTAGGTCTGGTCGTGTTGTTTCAGGTGGGTAGTCATCCTCCTTGTTATTCTGCACATGTTTTGCCAGTTGTCTTTGTGCCTGTGTGTGGTGTCATAGTAACCTATTGCCTAGACTGTGTGCTTGTGTTCATTGTCAGTGGTGTGGTTAAACTATTTTCATCGTCACCTCTTTCCTCTTAACTCCTAAAAACAAAACAAAACAAAATTCTCTTGTTGTCGTAACGATGGGGTCATTACAACAGGCCTTCATAGTTCATGGTGAACTGATAGGGGAAAAATCCATAAAGGCCAAGGTGACAGCTAGCGCAGTGCATGTACCTTTCTTGGTACGCCCAGCCTGGTTCATGTAAGGAAGCATTAAGTTTCCTTGGAGTACCCAAAGCACTAACATTAATCCTCGATGAGTGCGGGTCATTTACTCTAGAGGGAAAGGAGGCTAGCGACATGGATTAATAACTCCATGTGCGACCTATCTCCACCTGTGATCCCTTGCAATCCACTTTTCACCCCATCCGAGATACATTAGTACATTATTAACTAATACATTGTTAAAGTATTAATATACTAATAAATTAATAAAGTAATAAATTAATACATTATTAAAGTAATAATACATTAATAAATATATTATCAAAGTATTAATACATTAATTGAAAATTGACTGTGGCTGATTATGGTGGTCCATGATCATGGTTTCTTATGGTCATGACTATGAGTGACATTAATACATTAATACATATTTTAAAGTACTAATTTAATTAATTAATACATTAATACATTTTTAATAAATACATTACTAAAGTGTTAATACAATATTATATTAATGTAATGTATACATTAAAGTATTAATTTACATAAATGTATAATGTAAGTATTAATTAATTAATACATTAATAATGTATTGTATTAATTAGCTAATGCATTTATACAATATTAGTTAATACATTGTTAAAGTATTAACACACTAATAAAGTAATAGATTAATAACACATTATTAAAATAATAATAATAAAAATACATTTCATAGCCTTAATACATTAAATGAACTAATAAATACTTACTAAAGTATTAATACATTAAAATATTAATAAAGTATTAATATAGTGAGAAAGTAATACATTAATAAAGTAGTAATACATTGACCTTAATAATGTTAACAATACATTATTAAAGTATTAATACATTAATAAAAAAATTCTTAAAGTATTAATACCTTAATAACTACATTATCAAAGTAGTAATACATTAATAATACATTATTAAGGTATTGATACATTAATACCTTAATTGACAATGACTATGGTTGACTATGGTTGACCATGACCATGACCATGGTTAATTTTAGTAGACCTTGGTTGAATTTGGGAAGGAAATGTTGACTATGGTTGATCATGGTTGTCCTTCATCATGGTTGACTATTGTTGACCATGCCCATGGATGACCTTCATTGATAATGTGGATCTCGACCATGTTGATTATGTTAATTATAGTTTACTATGGAACTATTGCATTACACTGTTGATCATGTTTTGTTCATCACATTACAACATCAGGTTTTGTTTGTCACATGCCAACATCATGTTTTTTTCATCACATTGTGACATTAGCTTTTGTTTGTGACATGACATCATAAGGATACAGTCACCAAATTACGACGAAGGGTTTTTATTTCTCACTTTATAGTGTTGGAATAGGTTTGTCATAGTTCAAGAGTGGTTTATGTTCGTCACATTGCAATGTCAGGAAATGCCCGTCTCATTGCAATGTTGGGCTATGTTTGTCACATTGGCACATTAGGTTGTGTACGTCAAATTGTGACAGTGGGTTGCGTTCATCTCATTGCGACCTTCGGAAATGACTATCATAATGTGATGTTAGGACATGTGTGCCACATTGCAATGTGGATATATTCATCACATTAAAACGATGAGGCTATGTTCATCACATTGTGACATCCATTTATGTTCGTCACATTGCTACGACAAGGTTATGGTCTTTAGGTTGCGATGTTGGTAAATGTTCGTCACACTGTGATGTCCATATATGTTCATCATAATCCGATGTCTTTATATGTTCATCGCATTGCGACGTTACTATGTTTAGTAGATTGCAATGTTATTATGTTAGACACATTGTAACGTTTGGAAATGTTTGACACATTGCGACAACCATATATGTTTGTCACATTGGGACGTCTTTATATGTTCGTCACATTGCGACATTAAAATGTTTGGTAGATTGCAACGCTACTATGTTTGAAAAATTGTGACGTTTGGAAGTGTTTATGACATTGTGACGTGAGGATATGTGCGTCATATTGCAACACGAGAAAATGTTTGTCATATTGTGACGACAGGGCGATGTGGGACACATTGCGATGTTTTTTTTTATGTTTGTTACATTGCGACATTACTATCCACATTGGTACGACAAGCCTATGTTCATCAGATTGTGACATTATTATGTTTGGTAGATTTCAATGTTACTATGTTCGTCACATTGTGGCATTACTATGTTAGTCACATTGAAACATTATCATGTTTGGTAGATTGCAATTTTACTATGTTTGACACATTGTCACGCTTGGAAATGTTTGTCACATTGGCACGTTGGAATAAGTGCGCCAAATTGCAACGTGAGGAAATGTTCATCACATTTCGATGACATAATGTTGTGCGACAGAGTGCAACGTATGTTTATGTTATGATGACATGCCTATGTTCATCAAATTGCAACATCAATTTATGTTCATTACATTGCAATGTTGCTATCTTCCTTATATTACAACATTACTATGCTCGTCATTGTCCAACGTTACTATGTTCAACACAATGCAACATTACTGTGTTCATCATGTTGTAATGTCTTGTTTTGTTCATCATATTGCAATGTCGAGGACATATTCATCACATGACAAGGTATGTTTGTGTTCAACACATTGCGAAAAGAAAGCCTTGGAGAAGTTTAAAAAAAAATATCTAAGTTAGTGTTTTCTTTGTGAAAAATTTAAGAACTTTGAATTGATGCGATATATTACATATAATGAAACTTATAATCATACTTCTTCTAAGGACATTGATAGCATATGATATTGAACTATAAAATCTATTAATTCCAAAGAAATATATATATATATATATATATATATATATATATATATATATATATATATATATATATATATATATATAGTATGCATTTATGCATTATGCTTTTTGGTGTTGCAAATTGCAATTGTCAATAAAACACAAAGGAATGAGTTAAAAACAATTATGATTTATAGTAGTAAAATATTTAACTTAAATCCATTTATGACTAACTGTGATCAATATAGTGGTATTTTTTTTCTTGGATAGATTCATACAACTAAAGTGTTGATACAAGGGTAGTATAAGAGAAAGTGTTTTTCATCTTCAACCCTTTCAATATCACAAAGGTGACAATTTATTTAATTCCATGATGTCTTTTTGTATATATAATATTTTCTTTTTATATTTTATAATAAAATAAAATTTTCATCCAAAATAATTTTTTTATAATGAAATCTTTCATAAACATATTTATATCTTTTGAAAATTTTAAAATATCTTAGCCTTAACAAAAATATAAAAAATTGTCTTAATATATTGTTATTAGAACTTTGGTTTTAAATATAAAATATAATCTCTTTAAATAAATAATATTGATATTATATTTTTTTAAATATAATAAATGTATTCAAAGTTTTTTATATAAAAAACTTTTATTTGATCTGTAATGGTTTTTTTCTTGATATAATAATTGTATTAAAAAATTATAGGATGTCTTTTTATTATGATGAGGATGATGATGATTAACGTCCACTAAGACTGAATTGATCTATCAGACCTTAAGAGGGTAAGTGCTTACTTGTGATTCTTTAGAATTTTGTTTCTGTGTTGGAAAAACATTAAAATAAGCTTTCCAAGATCACCATACTTTTGTTGAGTTAAGAGGTTAGGAAGGTTGGTAGTGTGATAAATATTTTGAAAATGAGATCTAATATGGGTATAGGTTGGACAATATAAGAGAAAGATTTTTTCATCTTCAACCTTCTTAGTGTCACAAAGGTGACACACTCTTTCATCCCAATGGGGTTTTAGGAATTGACCAACGTTGAGTTTCACTATGGAGCTCATGAGAATTTGTTCTTATCTTAGCAATGCTTATTTTTTCTTTACACTTGGCAAAATAGATAGATAATTTTGATCTTCTAGATTAGGGTTGATTACATCTTTAGAATACCAACATAGTTACCAACTTAACGAGAACTCTCTGAGTTCTCAGTTTTTTAAGGGTCACATTTTTACCCCCGTTTCAAAAAGTGGTGCTAACGGTAGCACCCTTTTCTTGGAGGTGGTTAAAATTGGGACTTGTTTGAATCGCGCCCTTGACATTACGAGCAAAACCTTGACAAAACCATGAAATTGACCCTCAAATCGAAAAGTGTTGCTACCAATAGCACCATTTTTTTTTTGAGTTAAAATTATGACCTAAGTGACATTGTGGCATTGACAACTTGCACCACATTTTTTTTGAGTTGAAACTATGACCTAATTGACACTGTGGCCTTGACCACTGGCACCAAATTTTTTTTTCTGACTTAAAACTATGACCTAATTGAAATTGTGGCCTTGACCATCGACACCACTGCAAAAAAATAAAAAACTGAAATTTGACTCCTAAATATAAAGTGTTATAACTTGATAATTTACATATCAATTAATTTTATTTTATTAAATAATTTACATTAAGAAAATAATTGAATTGAGAAAAAAAATACCCTTAAACAAATTCTTTAATTTAATGAAAAACATATTTTAAGAAAAAAAAAACAATTTAGGTTGAAAAATCATACAAATTGCAAATATTTATTATTATTATTTTTTTAAATAATATAAAATCTAAATTTTTAAGGGAAAAAAAATAAAAAATTACACTTTAATCATAAAATTTAAAGAAAAAATTAGAAAAAACACCCCTTAAAAATACAAATTTAAAAAAATAATGGTTAAAAAACCATCCCAAAAAATAAAATTAAAAAATTGTATTAAAAAAACAAAAACTAAAATATACTTTACAGAATATAAAAATAAAAATATAAAAACTAAACTTAAAAAAAAAAAAAAAACTAACCTAACCTAAATACATACTATACTAAATTAAATTTCAAAACTCAAAAAATAAAACTTAAAAAAAAAACAAATTTAAAAATTAAAATTATGAAGACTAAACTAAATTAAAAAAAATAAATAAATAAACTAACCTAACCTAAATTCATACTAAACTAAATCAAATTTCAAAACTTAAAAAAAAAAAAAAACAAATTTAAAAATCAAAATTAAAT
>ML778101.1:1318411-1369328 GCA_009831015.1 Picea engelmannii | reverse complement strand
AAATGAAATACATTTGATTATATGCAATATGTTATTTTCCCTGAACGATATAAAGACCTCACATTTGATATTCAGTTCGAGTGTGGGTAATTATTCCTTTGGGAAATAAACAACTACCAACGACCCATCTTTTTACTGTGACCTAAATTCAGATTGAGGGGTTGGTTCTTTCTTTCATCCCGGCCCACACTAACTTACTTTTCTCCTTCTCCCATCTATACCTTTGCTTCAAAAGATGTTGGTGGAATTCCTAGCATATAGGGGTGGCAGCAATATAATCCTGAATTGTTTGTCGATCATGGTATACGAAGACAAATGCCCCAAAAAATTATGCAAGTGTGGGGGTTGATTGATATGTTGAGTTATTTCCATCCATATTTTTTCATTCCCTTGAAAATTGTGTTCCTGCTCCTCCTCTTGGGTTTCAATCTCACCTGGATCCTCTATCACGCTTTTCAGGGACTACATCTCAAACATATTGAACAACTAAAAGAACCTAAACTATAAAGCCTCCAATTATTAGGTAGAAAATGAAACTTCAAAGATAAAATTAGATTGTGAGGTCAAGTCCATGATATTTAAACCTTGGCTTCCTGAAACTTCTTAGTCCGTAGAATGAAAAATTTTAAGAACTTAAAGTATAAAGGCTCTGATTATTAGGTAGAAAAGGAAACGTTAAAGGTAAAATTAGATTGCGAGGTCAAGTCTGTGATGTTTAAGCCTTGGCTTCCTGAAACTTCTTAATCCATAGAATGAAAAAAATTAAGGCTTAATACTCTATTTTGTAACTAACTATTGCTCATTATTTCACAAAACAGAAAGTTCCACATCTCATAACATGAGGAGGTGGTTTTGAGCCTATATTTAAGTACATATATTGTATCTATTTCTGAAATTATGAAGTGAGAGGAGAAAAAAAAAACATCTTCCTTTCTGTGATATTCCTTTCCGCTTTATTGCCTACGAGGACTTAATATCTTATTTAATTCCCATAGCCTATATTCAGAGAAAGGAATTATTTAATTAATGTCAATTTAGGAGAAAAGAAACATTAAAGTTGATATTAAGTAATTAATTAAATTAAAAAGGGGTAAAAATTGACTTTGGGGAGAAAATGACTAAAATATTTATAAAATCATTTTATATCATTTTTGAGGGATCAAAAAAGTCACTTGAAGTTTATAAAGTGGATGGGGGATCATTTTTTCATTCATGAATTATTTTACAAAGATGAAATGAGTTTTTGTTTTTTTGTCTCTTGGGACGAAAAACCATAGAGAAAGATTAGGTTTGGTGGTGAGACTATCCACTCTAACTAATCGTGGAGGAAAGATCCTGCATATATTTCAATGTGCTTCATTGTTGTCGATATTTCATCACTTGGAAAATGAGTTTTCATTTGTAGAGATTTATTTTTCTTGAGGAGGGTGAGTTGAGCTTGTGGTTTCATTTATTATTGAGGGGGGTGAGTTATCTTGCTATTTGGGATCGATTCTCAGGTGTTGGGGATGAGATAATTGTGTTGGATGAGTTTCCTGTAGTAGAGGTCCATTTGGCTGAGGTAGGGGGTGAGTTCATTGTGGGAGAGGACACATTTACTTTTGGATACTATCATGTGTTGTTGGGATGAGTTTACTGCTACTAGGAAGGATGAATACAAACGGTTGTCACCTACAAACATGTCCACTATTTTCTAGTAATTTTGGAGCTTCCATACATACTTTGTTGGGTCGATTCCCTTACCTATAGACTTGTAATATTCTTTAGAAATATATACCAGATTCCTCATTTATTGATAATGTACTATTTGTTGAGATTTTCAATGCACTTCGAGTGTTATAAATAATTAACACAATAAATTTATTTGAGTCTCGATATTGGAGTTTCATTATTAGTCACAACAGAAATTAGAAATACATCTGAATTATTTGATAGAATGCTTATCTGCAAACTAGTTGATGAAATGTATACACTACTAAACTATGTAAAAATTAAAAAAATAAAATAATGGGGATTTTACAGTGGTATCAGAGCCACAGTCCTACCAGTATTTGAGTGTTTTTTGTTTTATGAGGTGGGAATAAAGGGAATATATTACTTACAGAAGTAGTAGGAAACAAGGATCATAAAACATATTTCAATCAGAGTAAGAGGAATACATGGGGGGCATGGATGAGAAATCTGAGGGTAGTACCATGAACATTCTAAATGACTTAGCAAGGGGGAAAGAATAGTTGGTATAGCTCATGACTAGGTTAATCAACAATACTCAAGAGAACCAAAAACATGGGGGGAAAATGGTTCAGGGCTTACTAATGGACACAATGGGAATCATGAAGAAGGTATAAACAACAATATTCCCACACAAAACAACACTAAGGCCATCAATAGAGTGATTATTAGACCTTTTTTTCTCCATTTCTCGGGGGAGAAAAGAACATGAAATCAAGGGTAGCAAGGATAGGGTGAAACCTTTAATGATTACTTGAGGGATTACCAAACTCTTGGTGAGTATTTTCAGGTAGCCATGTCATTACCAGACTATTGCACTATCAAATATAGGAACATTCCAAGGGATTTCAAGATGGGTCAACAGGACATTGATATCATATGAAAGGTTGGAAAGTTATCCGTTCCTGCCTTCGATGGTTCCAAATAATGTTCATCTAGAGCATGGGTATAGAAGTTGGACAAATAATTCCAACTGAACCCTATGACAGAGGAAAAAGCGATTAAATTTTCTACCTTACATTTATATGGAGAGGTCCGCGAGTGGTGGTACCATGGATTGGTCAATAATACTGAAATTACTTCCTATCTAGATTTCACAAAGAATTTGATGGAGCAATTTGAAAAAAACAATCCATAATTGCATTTTAGAGAGCTGGCACAACTAGTACAAGTTGGGACACTAGATGCCTACATTACAAATTTCCAGAAGCTTTTGGTCATGGTGACATAGGTATCAGAACAAAGGATATTTATGTTGTTCACTGAAGGATTATCTGAGGCACTACATGGTTGGGTTAAGGCCTTCAAACTAGAGTCTCTACAGGACACCATCATTAAGACATGGTACATGGAGGATGCGGTCTTGAAGAATAAATCTTTCTCCAAGCATTTCCTCCCCCCTCCCCCCCCCAAAAAAAGAAAGATAAGAAACCTTTTTAGAAAGAGTGAACCAGAAAGGAGAATTTGGACAAGGAAACTTTCAATGAGTTGAGAAGTAAAAAAAAATTCTTCAGTTGCAAAGAGTCATGGGAGCTGGGACATTGGTGCATGGGGAATTGAAAGGTAGACTATATATATAGGTGCACTCAAATAGTGACGAGGAAGAGGAGGAAGCTACAAATGGATAAGGAAATGATAAGGGAGACTTGAGTGATGAGTAGCCTCGTGTGGAGGCCAAGGGTGGGACTATTTCCACTCTATCGGGAACCCCTAGATACTACACTTTTAGAGTCAAAGGAGTACTATGGGGATAGTGTGTCACATATTTGATTGATGATCAGGTGACCCACGAATTAATTGATGCATCATTGGTTCTCAAGAGATGCATTGCTACCGAGGACTTTGAGGGATTCAATGTGGTAGTAGCTGATGGATTTAATGTGGAATGCACAAAAAATATTTTGAGGTTGGTTGTGATGTTGAGAAAATATGCCTTGACTAACTATTTTTATGTGATTGATTTGGCGGACACCAATATATTCTTGGGTGTTCAATGGCTTCATTAGTTAGGGGAATTTGCGATGAATTACCAAGAAATGGAGATGAGATTCAATAGAGAAAATGGAAAGAAGATTGTTCTGAGGGGAATGCCAAATGGTGGTGCTAATATTGTGTCAACTAAAAGGATGGAGGTAATATTCAAGCATGGATACATATGTTGCGTAGTATAATGTTTGATCACAACTCAAAAATTGACGAAGGACCATCAACATCATCCTATAGACATTCAATCGTCACTGAGAAAACATGATCGCGGTTTTGGAGAGACACCACAAGGGAAACCACCTGACATAGGTTTTGAGCATACTATAGATTTGGAGGAGGGAGCCAAACAAGTGATAACCACTCATTATAGGCACCCGAATAAATTTAAATATTAAATAGAAAAGGCCATTAAGGAGTTACTGAAGATGGGGCATATCAGACCGAATTATAGTCCTTTCGCTTCTTCAGTTGTCTTGTTCAAGAAGAAGGATAGAACGATGAGGATGTACATCAACTATAGGGATCTGAATAAGAATATGATCAAGAACAGGTACCCTATTCCCAAAATCAATGAGATTTTGGATGAGTTGCATGGAGCAGTGTATTTTTCAAAGATTGATCTTCGATCTAGATATCATCAGATCATAGTCCAAGAGAAGGATGTCCATAAGACTTCCTTTAGGTGTCACTATGGGAATTATGACTTCTTGGTCATGCCATTTGAATTAAACAACACACCAACTACATTCCAATCTTGCATGAATCACATTTTCAACAAGCAATTGTGGAAAATCTTATTGGTGTTCTTCGAAGATCTTATTATATATAGTAGGACATGGGACTAGCACTTGGAACATCTTGGTGAGATTTTGGGCATCATGGAGGAGTAGTCACTGCATGCTAAGGAGTCGAAATGTGAGTTGGGGATGATGGAGATGTTATACTTGGGTCATGTGATAAATGAACATGGGGTACAAGTACATAGGAAGAAGATCCAAGTCAGATTGGATTGGCCACTTCCCAATAACCTTACAAAGTTGTGTGGATTTTTTGGGATATGCAACTACTATAGATGGTTTGTAAATGGATTCTCAAATTTTAGTGCACCACTCTCATATATCACAAAGAAAGGGGAATTTAGGTGGACAGAGGAAGCCCATAAGACATTTGACAAACTTAAGGAAGTGATGAGCACTTTCCTAGTTCTGTCACTTCCTGATTTCACATATCCTTTTGTGCTTGAGTGTGATGCTTTAGCTGAGGGTGTTGGAGTAGTTATGATGCAACATAGACATATAATAACATATAAGAGTTGTAAATTCACATATTAAGAGAGTCTCTATTCCATCTATGACAAGGAAATTCTCACCATCATCCATGCTTTGGAAAAATTCAAATAGTACTTGGTAGATGGTAAATTTGTGGTTAAGACTAACCACAACAATTTGAGGCACTTATTGGAGAAGAAGAACTTAAATGAGAGGAAACATAAGTGGGTCAAAAAATTGCAAGAATATGACTTTGATATTGAGTATTTGAAGGGAAATAAAAATACAATTGTTGATGCTCTCTCTAGGAAGCTCGATATATGTTCACTTGCAAAAAATTTAGTTGACTGGAAATCCCACCTCTTGGTGGAGTACTCCAAGAATACATTTTCTTGTGAGTTGATGGATAACAACATACATGATGACACGAATAGGGTGGTGGATGGTATCATCTACTATAAGTATGACATATACTTACCTCCTTAGTCCACACTGGAGGAGAATATTATGATGGATATGCATGATACTCCTCTGATAGGTCATCCCAGGTACTTTAAAAATTATAGGAAGATCAGGGGGAGGTTGTCTTGGAAGGGCCATAAAAATGTTGTATTGAGAGATGTGAGGGCATGTATGAATTGTCAAGAAAACAAGTCAACAAAGACTCATCCTGTGGGGGGTATTACAACCATTATCCATTATGGAGCAGAAATGGGAAAGCATGTCCATGGACTTCATCACAAGTCTACCGAAGGTACAAGGAAAAGATTTCATATATGTGGTGGTTGATTGGTTGACTAAGTTCACACACTTAGTAACCATTTCTTGACAATACAAGGCAACACACGTAGCATAGTTTTTCTTCAAGGAGGTATTCAGACTCCATGGGGTGTCAAAGTACATTGTAAATGATAGAGAAATCAAATTCCTTAGTGCATTTTAGCAAGAGATGTTTAGGTTGGCTCGCACAGAATTTACTCCTAGCATTATTTACCACCCCTATACAAATGGACAAATATAGATCCTGAACAAGTGGCTTGGAGGGTATTTATGTAACTCTGTGTCCAAGAAACAAAAGGCGTCGATTAAGAAGTTTCACTTTGGATAACATTGTTATAATACCACTTATCACATGTCCATTGGTATGACTACATTTCAAGCATTATATGGCTATCATGCTCTTTAATTTGTTGATTTGGCATTTTTGGATATCAAGGCCCCCAAATCCAAGGATTGGATCCAAGAGAGTCAAGACATCCTAAAGACTCTAAAGGAAAATTTACAAATGAAACATAATCAATAGAAGATTTATGCAGATAGGCACAACGTTGAGAAAATTTTTGTGGTGGGGGACTTGGTATTTTTGAAATTACAACCATACAGACAATATTCCCTGAAGAAAAGTCATGTTTAAAAAATTAAACCACATTTTTATGGTCCCTATATGGTGGTTCAAAGAGTAGGGGAAGTAGATTGAGTTGGAGTTGTTGGAAGGAAATAAAATCCATAATGTATTACATGTTTCATGCCTCAAGAAGGAATTAGGACAACATGTCACTTCTTTAGAAAAATTACCACCATTGGATGAGGAAGGGAAGTTGGTGTTGGTTCTTGAGGAGGTTCTGGAGGTCAGGGAGAGGATATTGAGAAACAGGGTGATACGAGAGTTCCTCATCAGGTGGAGAGATTTACCAGTGGATGATGCCACATGGGAAGGTGATAAGATCTTGCAGCATCCCAATTTACAATTTTTTGAGGAAAGAGAATCTCAGGAAGGGAGGACTATGATGTCCATTTCCCCTTGATCATCTAGGATGAATTAATCGCCTATTTAATTCCCGGAGGCTACATTCAGAGAAAGGGAATTATTTAATTAATTTCAATTTGGGAGAAAAGAAACATTAAAGTTGACATTAAGTAATTAATTAAATAAAAAAAGGGGTAAAAAGTGAATTTTGGGAGAAAATGACTAAAATATTTATAAAATGATTTTATATTATTTTTTGGGGAGCGGAAAAGTCACTTGAGGTTTATAAAGTGAATGGGGGCTCATTCTCGCATCCATTCATGACTTATTTTGCAAAGAGGAAATTAAAGAGCTCTTGTGTCTTTAGCTCTTGGGGAGAAAACCCTAGAGAAATATTGGGTTTAGTGGTGAGACAATCCACCCTAGCTAATAGTGGAGGGAAGATCATTCAAAGCTTTCATTGTGCTTCATTGTGGCCGAGATTTCATAACTTGGCAATTGATTTTTTCGTTGTAGAGATTGTTTTTTCTTGAGGAGGGCAAGTTGATCTTTTGGATGCATTTATTGATGACGGGGGTAAGTTATCTTGATGTTTGGGATCGATTCTCAGGTGTTGGGGCTGACATAACTATTGATGGATGAGTTTCCTGTAGTAGAGGTCAATCAAGCTAAGGTAGGGGTTGAGTTCATTATGGGATATGATGCTTTCACTTTTGGCTACTGTCATTAGTTGTTGGGATAATTTTACTGTTGCTAGGAAGGTTGAATACAAGTGGTTGTCACCTAGAGGCCTATCCACTAATTTCCACTAATTTCTAAGCTGCCACACATACTTTGCTAGGTTAATTCATTTACCTTGAGACCATTAATATTCAACAAAAATATATACCAGGTTCATGATTTATTGATATTGTACCATTTGTTAAAATTTGCAATGTACTTCAGTTGTCATAAATAATTAATGCAAAAAATATCTGCAAGACTCAATATTGGTGTTTCATTATAAATCACAACAGAGATTAAAATGCATATGAATTGTTTTATAAAATGCTTGTTTGCAAATTATTTGATGAAATGTCTATATTGCTAAACATAATTTACAAGATCTTATTAGATCAGGTTAAAACTTAGGGTAACATATTAAAAATGCATCATTTTGAGCATAGACTATTAAGAATGATGGCAAGAAGATTACTAATAGTCCGGGTAGTGACTAATAAAAAAATGAATGTTTAATATGGTTTATGAAAATAATGGATTACCTAGAAAAATAATATATTAATTAATGTCAATTTGGGAAAAAAGAAACATTAAAATTGACATTAAGTAATTAATGAAATAAAAAAAAGGGTAAAAGGTGAATTTTGAGAAAAAATGACTAAAATATTAATAAAATCATTTTATATTATTTTTTGAGGTTTATAAAGTGAATGGGGGATCGTTCTCTCATTCATTCAATACTTATTTTGCAAAGAGGAAATCAAAGAGCTCTTGGGACTAAAACCATAGACAAAGATTGAATTTAGTGGTGAGACAATCCACCTTAGTTAATAGTTGAGAAAAGATCATTCATATATTTCATTTTTTTTCATTGTGACTGAAATTTCATCATTTGGTAGCTGAATTTTCCTTTGTAGAGATTGTTTTTTTCTCAAAGAGAGCAAGTTGATCTTGTGACTACATTTATTGTTGAGGGGACAAGTTATCTTGATGTTTGGAATTGAAAATAGGTGTTGGGGCTGAGATAACAACTGATAGTTGAATTCCCTGTAGGAGAGATCGATCTAGCTAAGGTAAGGGTTGAGTTCATTATGAGATATGAAGCTTTTACTTGTGGTTACATACTTTACTTTTCTAGGTTGATTCCTTCATCTTCGTAGCATTAATCTTCATAAAAAAATATATACTAAGTCGGTGATTTATTGATATTGTATTATTTGTTAAGATTTTCAATGTACTTCTGTTGTCATAAATAATTAATGAAATAAATAAATGTAATTTTTAATATTGATGTTTCATTATAAATCACAGCAGAGATTAGAAATACATATGAATTGTTTGATAAAATACATTGTTAAACTGAGTAAAAATCCAAAAAAAATAGTGGAGATTTTACATAACCAAGCTCCATGTTGCGGTAATTCTTTTATGACCTACGTTCTACCACTTGCATAAAAATAAAACATGAAAACACTATGGCTTAAACTTGATCTTAACTACTTGATTTCTGCATACAAGGAAACTTTTAAAATCTCTTTTTTATGGAAGTTTTTAAATCAATTATTCAAAACTCTGTTATTTTTGTGTAAAGTTCGTCTATGCTTTTCACCAGTAAATTAAATTACAAGTTGGGAAAAGGAAAAGGCCAAAGGAAATGAAAAAAATGTTTAAGATCAAGCAAAATGGAGATTAAAATAAGCTCTCAATGTAGATGGAATTTTGAGAATAAGCTCTCAATGTTGACAAGGAACCAAGAAAGCGAGCCCTTTTTGTCCATAAAGCGCAGTCAGGGGGCTTAGGGGGCTTGTCTCAGTGACGAGACTTTCTCTTTTCTTCGTTCCCATTCTGCATGCGCTTCGTGCGCACCAGATCTTCCAACCTTTCCAAATTCGGAACCGGAGAGAGAGAATAGCTTCAACGGATGGTTCCGAACGAACTTATCAGGGTTTTGATGGTAGCCCTAAGAAATCCGCCGGCACTCGTGTTTAACATATTAAAAAAACATATTTTTAGCATAGAATAAGAATGAAGGCAAGAAGATTACTAATAGTCCTGGACAGGCAGTGACTAATAAGAAAAATCAAGGTTTAATATGGTTTTAGAAAATAGTAGATTAACTATAAAATATATATATTAATTAGAAAAGAAAGTACATTAATTTTGTTTAATATTTTAATTTATAAATTTATATTATAGATTTTTTATTATTATATAATAATATGAAAAGATAATTAAATTGTAGAAGAGATTTGGATTTTTTTTTTTTTAAATTGAAACTCTATTCTTTTTTAAAGTTAAAAAAAAAAAAAAAAACTTCTGAGTTATTTAATCAATTATTTATTAACTAATTTCAAATTTGAATTTGTTAAAAATATTTGATGATGATGATGATTAACCTCCACTAAGAACGAATTGGTCTATTGAATCTTACGAGAGTAAGTGATTACTTGAGATTCTTTAGAATTTTAATTTTGTGCTCGAAAAACATTAAGAGAAGCTTTCCAAGATCATCATAGTTTTGTTGAGTTAAGAGGTTAGGAAGGTTGGTAGTGTGACAAATATTTTTAAAATGAGATCTAATGTGGGTATAGGCTGGAAAATCTAAGAAAAAGTGTTTTTCATCTTCAACCTTCTTAGTGTCACAAAGGTGACACATCTTTCATCCCATGGCATTTTAGGAGTTGACCAATGTTAAGTTTCACTATGGAGCTAGTGACAATTTGTTCTTATCTTAGAAATGCTTATTTTTTTCTTTACACTTGTTAAAACAGATATATAATTTTTATCTTCTAGATTATGGTTGATTACATCCTTATAATACCTTAAGTTTTTTTTCCCTCTAACTCTTTATCACACCACATTTTCTCCTTAAATTTTGATTTGATGTTATTTTTAATAGTATCTTTATTATGAAAAATGGTGTCTTTCATGGTTCCCCAATAGTTTAGACAAGATTGTGCATCTTTATGCCATCCTCTCTTGGGTCTATGGTGGTTACAACTCGATTTTGAAGCAATTTTAGTAAGCCTGATGTCTTCCATGTTATTTAACTTGTTCTTATACATTAGGTATCTAGTCATAGTCGTGCTCTCAATGGGGGATATGCTTGTTTCTAAGATGAGGATGGGATAGGGTGTATTTCCTTTAATTTTGAGATTATAGGTTATAAAATTATTTTGTATTTTATCTATCTTTCTCCTCAATTCATGAGAGATACTACAACCCCATAATTCACATCCATTAAGAATAACAAGTGTAACGAGAGTCTCAAAGAGGAGTTTCTTCTTATCCCAAATCCAAATATCGACTGAATTGCAATTGTTTTCAAGCCCATAATAAGTTTTTCATCCCCCAATAATCCTTTTCTCAATGCTATAATTCGAATTGAGCTTTTGGTGAATATCAATTCCAAGATATTTGTATGAATTCACTTCCTCCAAGTTGTTTTTGTCATATACAAAGGTATCATAAGTGATTTTATTGGATTTAATAATTATGACCTTATTCTTATCAGTATTAACAGTCATATCCATATTGGAGAAAAAATCCTTGAGGATTCTTAGTTGGTTTTTAAGATCATGATGCAAGAGCATCGCCAGCACATCAAGCGAGCTGGCGCGGAAGCGGAGGACAACTGGATAAGACAGCAAAAAATTTGAAAATGCTTTGGGATTGTTGCGCAAATCTTCAATGAAGTCATTTAAGAAGAGGCGCCTTGTTATATTGTAATGGACCTTGAGCGGATAGCTCTCGTCCTTAGGTAGATAGTCGACATTTAATAGATTTAATGCAGTTAGATAGGAATTTAATTCTAGATTTGATAGCTTTAGAGTCCAAGAGGGAAAACAGATATAGACACCCTCTGTACATTGTAACATTATTATTGAGGAAGCAGAAGAGCATGCAGAGAACTATATGAAGAAAACCCATGTACAGACATTTGAATTAATAGAAAGAGCTTTGATTCAAATTCATGGTTTGTGTATGATTCTCTGTGTATTAATGTTATGCTCATGGATGTTTGCTTCATATTATACATTTGCTTTTATATGTTGTGTATGTGATTTCATAGTTGAGTTGAAGTCTGAGAGAAAGTGTGAATGAGTTTCAATTCTTTGTCTGTTTGAGCAAGAATTCCTGTAAGGAGTGCAGTTGAAGTTGTCCGCAAGGAGTGTGTTGACAGAAGGCTCAAATAGTTAACTTTTGTTCTCATTCTCCCAAGAGTGAAAGTGGGTTACAGGAGCCATGCAAGGAGTGCGCAGGCTAAGCTAAGCCTCAGAGTTGTGATTCTGAGCAGAGGAATTGAAGATTACTGCTGCAAGGAGTGAGCGGAGCCGAAGACTTCACCACTTAGTTGTTGTAGATGATTGCCACAAGGAGTGCGTGCAAAAGATTTCCAAGAAGACTGAAGTCGTGAAAAGTCCAGGAGGGATAAGCCTTCAATTTCATTGAAGGACAACGTAGAGAAGTCGTGCCTTGAAGGTTGGCAAGAAGCGTCGCATAAGGAGTGCGTAGGTGAACGAGTTCTATGGAGAGGAACGTAGTCGTTTCGCAGAATCATCAAAGGAAGAGCGGACGGTCGAAATCCTCTGAGGAGATTTCACGAAGTTTCGAGAGCCGTTGGATCTTGCGGAGGTGCAAGGAGGTTACGGCGAGAACTCCAAAAGGGTTCCAAGCTCAGGGGAGGCGGAGCAATTGATTAGGACCACAAGGGTCGTCAGATCTACACGTGAGATCATGTATCAGGGATTCGCAAGTCGAAGTTCCAAATTTGTGCAACAAGAATTGTGCTATCGCGAGTAGCAATATCCCGACGAGTTCAGAACTGTTCATTGTGGAGGACACGTGTCAGGAGATCCAAGGAAGTCGGGGTTCGGAGAATCGGGGTTTTCAAGATCCAAGTATTCATGCATCTCGGAGTCGTGAAACATGAAATTCCAATGGGAGAGTCGTGTGGGCCACAACAGGCTTAGTGGAAGACAGGTGGCATATCATATTGGGGATCGGGAAAAGGCAAGTCCTGAATCCATTGACATATGGATTCGTGATCCTGCGAAGTCTGAAATCCCGATCGAAGCGACAGAAGTTAATTCGCACGTGTGCATCGGTGTTTCGGCATATTGGATCTCGGGGATTCGAGAGTATAGTGTTTGACCTATGGACTCGCGAAGCCGCGAGTTCCAATTCCCCGATAAGTCGAAGAAGGGGGATCGGTTGAAGAGAACTGTGGGTGAAGATTTCTCAAGAGGGAAATAGAAGAACCTTGGAGTTCTTCGGGCCAAGAATAAGAAGACCCTATGTGAGCGCGTGGACCTTTAAACCTGCGGGTGGGTGAAGGGGCCACGTTGCCGTCAGTTTGGTATCAGAGCGGGAATATCTCTTTTCTTTCTGTAGAAGAGAAGGAGAATTCTCCATGCCACCGAGGTGAGAAAGACAGTCACCTGATCCAGAAGATAGGGAGGTGAGGAGAAGAGGCAGGCAGGTAGTCAATCCAGAAATGGAGAGGCAGATAAGAGATCTCCGAGCAAGACTCGAAGATATGGAGACAACGCAAATACGCACAGCCAGTGTAGGGGATCTCAGCGATTCCGAGAGCGAGATTGAGGCTGAGCGCGACGAGGAAGTTCCAGCCAAAGATGCATCAACCGAGCGTTTGATCAAATCCATTGCCAGAATGGGTGCAAATGCAAAGATGGACATTCCAGTTTATGAGGGGAACTTGGATGCCGAGAAGCTGCTAGATTGGATTAGAGCTCTGGACACATACTTCGATTATGAAGATATCGAAGAGGAAAAGAAATTCAAGCACGTTGTCACGCACTTGAAGGGACATGCAGCATTTTGGTGGAATGAGCTACAAGCTGACAGACGCTGCAAAGGCGAGCAGAAGATCAAGAGTTGGGATCGAATGATCGCGAAGATGAAAGCAAAGTTCATCCCAAGAGACTACCAAATTACTCTGTTCAGGAGGATGCAAAACCTGAGACAGAAGCTGATGACAGTGAAGGAATACACTGAGGAATTCTATCGACTGAACATCAGAGCAGGTCATCGGGAGAGCGATGATGAGAAAGTTKCCAGGTATCTGAATGGTCTGAGGTACGACATTCAGGATGAATTAAGCATGCTAACCATATGAACGGTGGCAGATGCTTACCAATTGGATCTGAAAGTTGAGGAGAAGCTGAGCCGAAAGCAAGGACAGAGGGGCCAAGGCAGAAGTCAGCCCAGAGGCAAAGCAGTTACCCAAGACAAATACCAGAAGCCGAAAGAGGAATGGAAGAAACCTCATGGTAAGGTTGAAAGAGGTGGAACCTCATAGAGACTACCATATTTTGAGCAGAGAGGACAGCATACAGAGCAGAGTGGAGCATATGTTGATGTAAATACTTTTCCTCGTACCAGAGGTAGAGGAAGAGGCTAAGGTGGAGTCATCACATGTTTCACATGCGAGAAAAATGGGCACAAGTCTTATGAGTGTCCAAAGAAAAATAAGGACATTAGAGAAGTTCACATCACCGAAGCGCAGAGGTGGGATGTTGAAGCAGAAGACGCTGAAGGCAGAAGATCGCTTATGATGCGAAAAGTCCTTTTGACACTCGAGAAGGAGGTGAAAAGTTTAGTTCAAAGGACCAGACTTTTCAGAACAGCTTGCAAGACCAAGGATAGGGTGTGCGAGGTCATTGTTGACAGTGGTAGCATGGATAATCTCGTATCCATAGAGATGGTAGAGAAGCTGGAGCTGGAGACGACTTATCATCCAAGCCCATACAGAGTTTCGTGGCTACAGAAAAGACACCAGGTAACTGTTACTAAGAAATGCTTGGTCGAATTCAAAATAGGAGGGTATAATGATAAGATCTTGTGTGATGTTATTCCCATGGATGTTTGTCATCTATTGCTGGGTAGACCATAGCAATATGAAAGAAATGTGATTCATGATGGGAGAATGAACACATATACTCTGGAGAAGAATGGGAGAACCCATATGTTGCTTCGGATAAAGGATAAGGAGGTGAAGCCGGAAGTAAGCAACACAGTACTTCTCATGAGTGGGAAGGAACTTCTTACAGAGGTGAAGAAGAAAGAAGATCCACAATTCTTTGTGGTCAGAAAGCCGAGAATTGTTCTGACTAGCACAAGAGTGGATGATTTTCCAGATGAGGTTCAGGAACTGCTGGAAGAGTTCGCTGACATCATAGTGGACGAATTACCTCGTTCGTTGCCACCGATGAGGAGTGTGAGTCATCATATATACCTAATACCAGGAGCTAGTTTTCCAAACAAAGCCGCGTATAGGTTGACGCCACAAGAAAATGAAGAGGTCAAGAAGCAGGTCTAGGAGTTATTGGACAAAGGATTAGTCAGAGAAAGCTTGAGTCCATGTGTCATTCCAACAATACTCAGTCTGAAGAAGGATGGAGGTTGGAGGATGTGTACCGACTCAAGGGCGATCAACAAAATAACCATCAGGTACAGGTTTCCATTGCCAAGAATGGATGATCTGATGGATTGCCTGAGTGGGGCAAAGTACTTTTCAAAGATAGATTTGAAGAGCGGATATCACCAGATTCGCATGAGGGAAGGTGATGAGTGGAAGATAGCCTTCAAAACCAATGAAGGATTGTATGAATGGCTTGTTATGTTGTTTGGCTTAACAAATGCACCAAGTACCTTTATGAGGTTGATGAATGAAGTCCTGAGGGAGTTCATCGGGAAGTTCGTCATTGTGTATTTGGATGACATACTGATTTACAGTAAGTCAGTGGTAGAACACTTGAAGCATTTGGCTACAGTGATGGGGAAGCTACAGTAGGAGAAGCTGTTGATTAATATGAAGAAGTCCTCATTTATGAAGACAGAGCTCATTTACTTGGGTTTTGTTATTCCGGCTAATGAGTTGAGAATGGATCTAGATAAAGTAGAAGTGATCAAGAATTGGCCATCACCGAGAAATATTTTCGAGGTGAGGAGTTTTCATGGTTTGGCTAGTTTCTACAGGAAATTCATCAGGAATTTCAGTGGAATCAGTGCAGCAATGATGGATACAGTGAAGAAGCGACATAAATCTTTTCACTGGACAACAGAGGCTGAAAAGAGCTTCAATCTGTTGAAGCGGAAGATCACAGAGCAACCAGTGTTGGTGTTGTCGGATTTCCTGAAGACATTTCAGGTGAAATGTGATGCAAGCGGGTTTGCAATAGGAGCAGTCCTAAGTCAGGAAGACATGCCGGTTGCATATTTAAGTGAGAAGCTAGATGTGGTGAAACTGAAATACTCCACGTATGATAAAGAATTTTATGCTATCATACAGACGCTGAAGAAGTGGAGGCATTACTTGATCCCAAAGGAATTTGTATTGTACAGTGATAATCATGCATTACAGTTTGTGACTCAACAGGAGAAGTTGAATCAGAAGCATGCAAAATGGGTAGAGTATATGCAGAATTTCACATTTGTGATTACGCATATTTTAGGTACTACTAACAAAGTGGCTGATGCTTTGAGCAGGAAGTGTTTGTTGTTGCAGGAGTTCCGAGTCAAAACATTGGGTTTTGAAAATCTCAAGGACATGTACGCAGGTGATGCAGATTTTGCAGACGCATATGAAGCAGATGAAAATCTAGTTCTCAGAGACAGAAGCCCTTGGATAGATTATATGATCCAAGAAGGATTGTTTTTCAGAAACAATCAACTGTGTATTCTGAAATGCTCCATGAGGGAGAATCTGTTAAAGGAGAAACATTGTGGTGGATTGGCAGGGCATTTTGGCCATGACAAGACATTTGCAAAGCTGAGCGAATCTTACTTTTGGCTAGGGATGAGGTCAGAAGTCAAGAGGTTTGTAGACAGGTGTAGAATTTGCCAGCATTCAAAGGGAAGGAAGCAGAATGCAGGTTTTTATCAGCCATTGCCCATACCATAGAGGCCATGGGAGGCGATAAGCATGGATTTCGTTTTGGGGTTACCAAGGACGCAAAGAGGTGTTGATTCAATCTTTGTGGTAGTGGATAGGTTTTCGAAAATGGAACATTTCATTCCATGCCAGAAGACCAGTGATGTGACTCATATCGCAAATCTGTTTTTCAAAGAGGTCATTCGACTTCATGGGTTTCTGAAGAGTATAGTTTCGGACAGAGACACAAAATTCATAGGGCATTTTTGGAGAACCTTATGGAAGAAGCTAGGGACTAATTTGATGTTTAGTTCGGCTTATCATCCTCAGATGGATGGACAGACAGAGGTGGTCAACAGAAGTCTAGGAGACTTGTTGAGAAGCTTGGTGACAGAGCACCACAACAGTTGCGACAATGTATTTCCACAGGAAGAGTTTGCATACAATGACTCAGTGAATTGGAGCACAGGGAAAATTCCATTTCGGATCATGTATGGTATGCAGCCAAGAGGAGTTTCTGAACTGTAAGATTCAGGACAGACTGCTACTAGTAGTGCTAGTGCAGAAGAGTTCACTGAGGCGATGAAAGAACTTCATAGCAGAGTAAAGCAGCGGTTGCAGAATTCAAGTCAGGAGTACAAGCGCAGAGCAGATCAGCATAGAAGGCAACTTCAGTTTGGGGTTGGTGATCTGGTTTTGGCACACTTGAGGAAGGAAAGGTTCCCAAGGGGAACATACAATAAGCTGAAGATGCAGAAAATCGGGCCATGCAAGGTTTTGAGAAAATTCGGAGAAAATGCTTATGAATATCTCCGGAATATCTCTGATATTCAATATCACAGATTTATACCCATACAAGGCTGGAGAAGCAGACACTAGAAATGAACAGCCAGTGATCCAGTGGATGAAATAATTGTCAGTTGCAGAAAAACCATAGATGGAATGCATACTGGACAGGAGAGTGGGTAAGAAGACCAGAAGAAAAGAATACTATGAGTATCTAGTCAAATGGAAGAACCAACCAGTCGAATATGCCAGTTGGGAAAATGAAGTAGAAATACAGAATCATGGACAGACCGTGCAGGAGCTCATGGACAGGAGCCCATGAAAATTTTCAAGCTGAGGAGTATGATGCAGGAGCATCGCCAGCACATCAAGCGAGCCAGTGCGGAAGCGGAGGACAGTTGGATAAGCCAGCACAAATTTTGAAAATGCTTTGGGATTGTTGCGAAAATATTAAATGAAGTCATTTAATAAGAGGGACCTTAGTATATTGTAATGGACCTTGAGCGGATAGCTCTTGTCCTTAGGTAGATAGTCGACATTTAATAGATTTAATGCAGTTAGATAGGAATTTAATTCTAGATTTGATAGCTTTAGAGTCCAAGAGGGAAAACGGATATATACACCCTCCTTTGTACATTGTAACATTATTATTGAGGAAGCAGAAGAGCATGCAAAGAACTGTATGAAGAACACCCATGTACAAACATTTGAATTAATAGAAAGAGCTTTGATTCAAATTCATGGTTTGTGTATGATTCTTTGTGTATTGACGTTATGCTCATGGATGTTTTCTTCCTGTTATACATTTTCTTTTATATGATGTGTATGTGATTTCATAGTTGAGTTGAAGTCTGAGAGCAAGTGTGAATGAGCTTCAATTGTTTCTCTGTTTGAGCAAGAATTTCTGCAAGGAGTGCAGTTGAAGTTGTCCGCAAGGAGTGCGTTGACAAAAGGCTCAAATAGTTAACTTTTGTTCTCATTCTCCCAAGAGTGAAAGTGGGTTACAGGAGCTGTGCAAGGAGTGCGCAGGCTAAGCTAAGCCTAAGAGTTGTGATTTTGAGTAGAGGAATTGAAGATTACTGCTGCAAGGAGTGTGCGGAGTCGAAGACTTCACCACTTAGTCATTGTAGAAGATTACCGCAAGGAGTGCGTGCAAAATATTTCCAAGAAGACAGAAGTCATGAAAAATCCAGGAAGGATAAGCCTTCAATTTCATTGAAGGACAGCATAGAGAAGTTGTGCCTTGAAGGTTGGCAAGAAGCGTCGCACAAGGAGTGCGCAGGTGAATGAGTTCTATGGAGAGGAACGCAGTCGTTTCGCAGAATCATCAAAGGAAGAGCGGACGGTCGAAATCCTCTGAGGAGATTTCATGAAGTTCCAAGAGCCGTTGGATCTTGCGGAGGTGAAAGGAGGTTACAACGAGAATGTCAAAAGGGTTCCAAGCATAGGGGAGGTGGAGCCATTGATCAGGACCACGAGGGTCGTCAGATCTACACGTGAGATCGTGTATTGGGGATTCGCAAGTCGAAGTTCCAAATTTGTGCAACAAGAATTGCGATATCACGAGTAGCGATATCCCAGTGAGTTCAGAACCGTTCATTGTGGAGGACATGTGTCAGGAGATCCAAGGAAGTCGAGGTTCAGAGAATCGAGGTTTTCAAGATCCAAGTATTCGTGCAGCTTAGAGTCGCGAAATGCGAAATTCCGACGGGAGAGTCGTGTCGGCCATAGCAGGCTTAGTGGAAGACAGGTGGCATATCATATCGGGGATCGGGAAAAGGAAAGTCTCGATTCCATTGACATTCGGATTCGCGATCCTGCGAATTCCGAAATCTCGATCGAAGCGACAGAAGTTAATTCGCATGTGTGCATCAGCGTTTCGGCATATCGGATCTCGGGGATTAGAGAGTATAGTGTTTGACCTATGGACTCGTGAAGACATGAGTTCCGATTCCCCGATAAGTTGAAGAAGGGGGATCGGTTGAAGAGAACTGTGGGTGCAGATTTCTCAAGAGGGAAATAGAAGAACCTTGGAGCTCTTCGGGCCGAGAAGAAAAAGATCCTGTGTGAGCGCATGGACCTTCTGACCTGTGGGTGGGTGAAGGGGCCGCATTTCCGTTAGATCATGGGGAATCCTTACCATAAGAATGATATCATTAGCATAAAAAAGAAGATTGATGACTATACTAGGGAGACTAGGGCCGACACAACCTACTTTTTCCAAACAATCTTCTAACTTGTCAATGTATATGGCAAAAAGGTTAGGACAAAAGGGGCAACCTTGTTTGACTCTAGTATTGTAGTTAATCTCTTTCGACAAGCCCTCAATGTTTTTAAACTTAACAATAAAGTTCTCATACATACTTATCTTAGCATCCCTCAACTCAAGAGGAACTTTGATCTCTTCCAACCTATTCCAAAGTTTTTTCCTAGGAACCATGTCAAAAGATTTTCTAAAGTCAACAAACAACAAAAAAATTTGGTTTTAGTATTGTGGAACTCCTCTACAATGATCCTAAAGGTAACAATATGGTCCACAGTTGAATGATATATCCTAAACCATGTTTGGCCTTTATCTCTTTTACCATGAATTTCTATCCAAAGGCTAATCTTCTTTTCCAAAATAATTCCATAAAGCTTGGCTAAAATCGGTCTAATCATAATGGTCCTATAATTAGAGGGAACGTTTCTATCCCCATTTTTTAAAATAGGAACAATAAGGCTTTGCATCCAGGGTTTAGGGAATCCCTATTTGACTCCTAAATTGAAGAGCTTGTGTATGTGAGGGATAAGGACAGGCCCTATGATTTTAATTTTTTTTATCTTGGTAGCCTTTAATGTCCTGAGATTTCTCATTTGCAAGCCGCTTAACCCTGAGCTCTATGTCATCTACATAAAAAATGGCATCCTCTATAGGGACAATACGAATGGTTTCCATGGCATTAGGGAACTTGTAAGACTTTTAAGGTAGGAATTCCAATCTCTTAAGGGAATCATATTATTTTCTTTAGTATTGTGGTTTAGAATTTGGCTCTATAACTTCTTAGGATCCATCTTAGATAGTTGTTATCTTTCCTTTTATTGAAATAGTACATTTTTTCCTTCTAATTATGTACTTGAACATATTGATCTTATCGATTTTTAAGGACTCATTAGAAGAATCCATAATGGATTTCATAAAAAATTTACATTCTTTATCATACCAAGGGTTGGTCATTCTATTATTCTTTTTACAGGAAACTTCGAAAGAGAACTTGTTAATAGAAGTAGAAAGGGTCGTTGTAAAATTATGATAGAGTTCTTAAATCTTGTCCCTATAAGTTAGGAGATGTAATTTACTATTTAAATCCTTTAAGAAAAGGTCAACTTTACTTTTTACAAAGCGTAATTGTCTTTGATTATCATAATTCTCTTTAATGGTGCACCTGTTCATGGAAAAGTTTAGAGTTAGGGTTAAAGGTTTATGATTAGAGTCAAGTTAATGGTCATTTAAAAGGTTAAAAGTTGTTATTTCTCTAGTACATATGACCAAATTTGCCACAATTTTTTGTTTCTATTGCCACACTTATCCATCGCAATTTCCATGAAAGCCAAGACTATTTTTCATCGCTATATCCACGAACCAGGTGTTTATGGATATAGCAACGAAATTAGTTCTCCACGTGTCATTACAGTCAAGATAGGTTAACCTTATACATCATCATAAGTATGACAAAAAACCATGGCAATGTAAAAAAAATTGTCTAAAGTTGCGATGCAAAAGCATGACAATAGCGACGAAAATTTAGGCCAAGAAAAAACTTACGACGCAGATGTTGTATGTGCGACGCAAAACCGTGGAAAATTGTAACAAACTTTCGTCGCTATTGCGATGCGTCCTTTAAGTTTTAAAAAATATATATACATGAGATATGGTAATACCATATTACATTGTAATATGGTAATACCATATTACAATGTAATATGGTAATTTCCATATTACATTGTAATATGGCATTCCCATATTACAATGTAATATGGCATTACCATATTACATTGTAATATGGTAATGCCATATTACAATGTCTCTACTTTCTCAACAATATGCAAGAAGTTCTTCTTAAAAAAAACTTAGGATAGCGATTTGTCCTGAGTGGGATGGTGACCTTGGCATTCAACAAGATAGGAAGTAATTGATTGATGACAAGTGTAGCAGGTGTGTAGGTCCACTAGTGTATGGATATTATCTACTAAGTGGCAGACTTGAACTTCCTCTTCCAGAATAAATGGCTCATATAGCTTGAGATGATTGACATAAATGATATTATGGATGTCTAGCAAGGAAGGGAAATAGTAATGACAACCATTGTTATTAATATATTGAAGAACAATATAGGGACAATAGCAAATAGGATTTAGTTTTTTATGATGCTACCCCTTAAAACATTGTTTGTCCATATATAACCAAATTCAATCACCAATTTGAAACTAGACAAAGCCTTGATGGTGATCCTAGAGGGATTTATAATGAGCTAGGGAGGATTGAAGGGAATTATTAACCAAAGAATGAATGCTAGATAATTTATGAACATATGAGATTCTATACATTTTACCTCTCCTCATAGGAACTTCTATCCATAAGATGCAAATAATAGCAATATGCAAAGAATGAGCAATGCAAGAAATTATATAGGGGTAATATGAGGGTCTTTGCAATGTACACGAGATACATTGTTGTTGTGAGGGAATCCTCCATCAACTAGGCCTATATATCCTATGACGTACATGTGAAGACTGCTATGCCTTGAGAATTAGTGTAAGGTAAAACTACAAGGTGTGCCATGTGGATTAGTGTAATGTTAGGCAAGTAGAAGACAAATGAGAAAGAAAGATTGGTAAACAAACATTGCAAGTTAAACACACAATTTTTACATGGGGGAACAAGTGAATTTAATCACTTCATAAGAATGATAGAAACTAAACTGTGAAATGTAAATAATGAAATAAAAAAAAAAAATCCTAACTATCATGTAAATGATGCAATGGCTAAATTAGGAGATTAGAGATGAGCAATTTCTAATTGCTATATTAATGGAACAATAACTAGAACATGTAATTAAACCATGAGTGAGTCTAACATTAATAATATATCAACTATAAAATCATTGATAAGATTAAGAGTGACAAGGAGATACTTGCACTTACTTATACGTGAGGTATGATGGTGTAGGAACATGTTTAGCTAGATACCTACATCACAGAGGTTGGTATCTTACCACAAGTGAGGTAGGATGAGAAACATGATGTCTTATGGAAAGGATGGAGGATAGATGAAAAGGTAAAGATGGGAGGTTGTGGTGTTAGGGTAGTTCTAACAAAGGCAAGAGAAAGAAGTTGATGACACTGGCATGACATTGGAAAAAGGCGTTAGTTGACATAAACCGACTAAGAGTGAACATGAGCGAGAGAGGAAAAACACTCTAATATAGGGTTATCACAAGAATAAATGTAACATATGGCAACTTGGAGTTAAAGTTAGCATAACAAATGACAATCATTGTTCTAGAATTTCTATAGTCATTAAGGAATCATACACTAGTCAAGGACATAGCATGAGTCACATGTGACATACGATAATATGGAGAGTGTGAGCATAATAGGCATCATACAATAGTAATATAGAGTCATCGAAAGCACAAAAAAAACACATGATAGCCTAGATTTAGTGCAAGAATGAGAGGTGGCATACATCAATGGGGTATTTTATGCAAGCGTAGGAGGCGACATGCATCAACCTAAGTTCAATGCAAGCGTAGAGGTAAAAAATACCAATGGTACCAATGGAGGAGAGAGGATCAAAGGAAGATATGATGTCACCATTGGGAGGGGCTCCATAGTTGCAAGATATGGAATGTGACCATTAAGGGGGACATCTTGGAAAACTGACCAAAGAAGTGATAGTTGATCCTAACTAGGTAGAGGTTATCTCAAGTAGGGTATTTCTTGAGATAATGACCTATAAGGGACCCATCGATATTATGACCAAATAAAAATGGAGAAAAAGGGGTGTAAGGAAGAAGAGCTAAGGAGGAGAGGCAATACTTTCCCCAAGCATTTGAAGGACTAGGAAAAGAGGAACAATATGTAGGAGAGCATGGAACACTAGGAGAGGAAAAAGACAAGGGGAGAAGTAGGTAATATTGGGTGCTACAAGGTAAGAAGTGGCTAGAGTTGATAATGGGAAGTCTAAGCTAGCCAAAAAAAACTCCCAATAGGAACAAGGCTTCATTCAACTTGATAAAAGTTTGTTAAGACATGTGATCCAAAATCGGATCCAGGAGTCTAACAGGGCTAAAAAAGGCTCAAAAATGAAAGTGCTCAGAATCCGACGAAACCAACTCCATTGCATCTATCTCATCTTCCTGATTCCGGCCATATATTTACTTCATCAAACGGAATCCATATGTGAAATATATCACATTCTAATAAAAAGCCCAAATAGGTAAAAAAAGGGGGTGACTGTACAGTCCGTACAGTCCACGTGGCAGGCTGGCTGTACATGCCATACAACCGACGTGGAAACTCCTAGAGAAGACACATGGTAGGTGACAGGGAGTACGACAGGTGATTTGGACCAGTCATAGGGTGACACATGTCACCACTGTAAGGGTGACACATGGCACAGGCTCACGGTGGTAGGTATAGTGGCATGTTGACATGGTGGTATGGTTGTTGACTTGGTAGACACCTCGGCAGACAGGTGGAAAAAAAAGTGTTTGAAAAGTGTAATTTTCTGATTGGTAGTGGAGGTGCCATGTGGCCGAGTCATGGGTTTCAATGTGGCACCCTCTGGTTGGCTCTCCGACGTTGTGTAAAATTTTGGGGTCTCCACTGGAGTCGAACCCCTGACCTCCACCGTGCTACGGACTGGAAGGACTGGGATAACCACCCATTCGACTGTTAGTTCTTAATAGTTATATGGAAAATAATATATTTAAGTTTGTTTAAAAGATAATTTGGAGGCGGAAAGGGCTGGGGCTTAGCCCCATCCCATGGTTTCAACCGTTGTCGTGTAACACCCATACACCCAAGGGCGTGGGCACCATATGCGTGGAGTATTGGATAGGGGCTAGCCCTTGGACACTGCACCACCATGTAACCGTAGCGCATGATTCGGGGGGCCTATCCCTCAGGGCTCGGGCTTTTTTTAGGCCGAGGATCTATGCAGAGCCCCACTAAACAGGAACAAGTGCATGAATGGGCTAGCGCTTGGCCAAATATAGCACATATGACCCTATTTTGAGAGTGCACGCCCAGCCCTAGGGGGCTACATTGCATATTTTTATACAAAAGTGGGTTTTTTCCAATGTTTAGTGGATTTTATTGATTTTTATGCCTGTTAATGGAGGATTTTATCCATTATTGGGAGATTTTGAGCCCTATTTGAGCCCAGATTTTGGGGGGAAGTTGGAGATGGATAATGAACTTCAGATCTATAAAAACTAAGCATGTTTGAGGCCATGGAGGATAGTCAGAGTAGAGTTATGTTGAAGGGAAGCCAAGCCAATGCCATTTTTATGCAGGGACGCTGTTGAGGAGCAGACGCTTGCGGGCCATTTCTGGGAGCTCCGGTCATCCGTTTTGCGTGACGTTTCTTTTGTTGGGTTCTAGAGATTTGGAAGAACATGACCAGATCATTCTTGTAGCCAATTGACACTGTTGTGATGCATTTTTTGAGCATTTAACAGAAATAAAGAAGCCTCCCCCACAGAGACAAAGGCTCGGAGACGTAGGAAATTTTGTGCCGAAATCTGTTATCAATTCTCTTGTTATGGTTTGTTGTTTATTACTTAATTTAATATCTGCATATATGTATATGGCTGTTATAATTCCTCTTATTTCCTCATTCTTTCATTAAGCTTCTCAAATGGTTAATTAACACATGCAATTAAAAACTCAACCACAGTCATTAAAAGATCTTTACGGATCAACATGGGACCTTTTTAATGTTAGCAAATGTTGATTTTGACAACTAATAGAAATATAAGGAAAAGAGAAGGCATAGAATAACAAGGGGCTACCTCATTGTTGTATCCAATGAGAGGACAAGGGAAAGAAATTATGGAACTAGGTATAATAGATCATATACGTATTATGTTAATTCATGTGTGGTAGAAAAAAAATATTGAGTTAAAAATCATTGGGGAGGTTTGAAATTTAGAATGAGAATAACAGAGTGAGAGTGTACCCAAGTGGAAGGATGAGAATTATTATTTAGATAGTTTGGAAGAGGGATAGTGCAACCATATGATATGAAATGGATTGATGTGATGTAAAAGTGAGAGAGAAAGGTATTTCTGTATTATGTTTTGTTGGGTCTTAACATTATAAGTAAGAGGTATTGAAAGAGGTGAGTTCATAGTTTTTGTCATCTTTATAGAGTTGATAATTATTTCAATGAGCATATTATAAAGAATTTCTTTGTTTTTGATTGGGTAGAAGGATGAGAAGGTATCATTTGGAATGTGTGGAAGAGAGAAATTGAAACCATATGAAATGGTTGTATGTGAGTTACAACTAAGAGAGAAAGATATTTATGTAGGATGTCTTAGGCACATCATTACATGGAAAGGGTATTGCAATAAAGATGAGTTCATAGGTTTTGTTATCTTTAAAGAGTCGATAGCTATTTCAATGGACATATTATAAAACATTTCATTGTTGTTCATATGATATGTTCAAGAGTAAATTAGAGTAATCAAGGGGAGATACATAGGATTCAACATTTTCTTGAAAAATCCCTTTGACAAGGGTGACTCCACAATGTTTATTAATGAGAAGATGAGTTTCATCCTATTGTACAAAGCCCCAATGATAAGGAGAGGGGCGAGGAGTGATGGAAAATGAGATTATTTTGGTTACAATTGTCAAGGATTATAGTGGTTGTTGGGGCTTAGAAATGTCCTATTCTCATCCACCTTTCCCTTCATCATTCTCCACATTTCATCGCCCCATTAACCTTTCACGATACCATTTCCATAAATATACTTGGGTTTCACCTTATTTTTCTCCACTTTATTCATTTTAGTATTTAAAAGGAATTTGTGATTATATGTTAGAAAATCAACATGTTTTCATATATATTTCAAATATGTGTGAGCTTTGTAATGTGTAGGAATATGAGAAGGATTAATTCAAAAGGACTTCTCGAATACTTCCTCCACCATTTCAAGATTTGAGGAGATAATTCAAGCCCATTCCAAGGAGAAGATCATGGAGATTTGGTTGGAATATCTTATCTAAGATATATGAGAGATATGTGTGAGGATTTAAAGGGATTATATTTTGTAATAATGGGAAATAGGTTGAGAGAAAAGTGGATCTATAATAATGAGATGGTTATCTTATCTTCAAGGCTCTCATGTATAAAAGAGAGTGCTCTCTTCATGAGAATTCAATTAGGAGCAGTTAGAATTCAATCAGTTGTAAGTAGATAATTAGAGTAGTCATTAGGATTCGAAAGAGAAAGGGATTCTTACCTTTGATTCATGGTTTTGGTTTTCATGCTTTTATTATTTTGTTATGAAGATTGATTTGGTTATTGTAATAGAAGATTGCTTCATTGGAATGAGCTCACATATGTTGTTGTGTTATTTAACTCTTCACATGTTGTAATTGCTTCTCCTTCATGAAGTTCTCCATTTCTAGATTAATTCCTTCACACAATTTCTCATTCCTAGATTAATTTCATTTACGCAACTAGATTAATTCAATTCCAAGTCATGTGTTAGATTAATGATTCTATTTCAGTCATGTGTTACATTAATGATTCCATTTCAGTTGTATCTTAAACAATATATTAGATTAGTCCCGCTTCAATCTTGCATATACTTTGCGTGTGCTTCGTCATTTTACGAACCCCGAGTTAACAAATTAGATAGTTGGGAAAATGCTACAATGCAATTAATTCAACATTAGTTCGGCCCAATGTAACGACTATTGTTCCTTTTGTTCTGATTGATGTTCCTTTTGCAGGTCATGCTGTTCCTTTTACGATTGTTGTTCCCTTTACGATTGTTGTTCCTTTTGCAAGTCATGTTGTTCCTTTGAATAGAACAATTATCGTTCCCTTTACGATTGTTGTTCCTTTACAGGTGTTGCATCTATGGAGGCTGGGTATTGAAAACAGAAGGTAAGAACCTATGTAGGTGACAAGTAAAATGCTTGTGCCAGTGCCTACCTTTGGTTGATGCATAGAGTTTGTTTTTAGGACATCTTTAGAGCCCAACAGTGGCAAGTTGGTCTTTGATCTAACAATTATGAGTAAAAATGAGACTTAGAGAGGGGAATAAATTTCATTTGTCATTATGATTAATGAGGGATCTTTTTCAATAGAGTTTGGAATAGGGACTATTTTTTGTTGGGGAGAAGTGTCCAAATATTGGTATACCCTAGGATCATCAAGGGATTTCTCATCTATGTACAAGGATTTGGATGTGAATTATTATTATGAGAATAATCATTTTGTAGTAGTGTCCTTTGGAGCCTTATAATACTTGCACTAACATGTGGGATGAGAGGAGGGGTCTAGATTATTGGGATTAACTTCATGCATTGTTTAATAGGAACTAGGATTTGGACTAGGGATAGAAATAAGGTTAGGATGATGGAAATGAATGAAGTGAGTGACCTTTTCTAATTTATTTTCCACAATGAGGATATGGATAAAGACTTTGCATATGGGGGTTCTCTAAAATAGTTATACTACTTTATAAAAAAAACTACAAGTAAACCAAAATTATATTTAAAATACATCTTTAGGGTTTTTTATTTATAGTTAAAATTTGTGCTCGGTAAAGAGTGTACACTCGATGTACTATACAACCACCTACACATTAAATTCGACAAATAAATTATACAATAAAAACACCACATGGATCTTGGCATATATGCAATATCTACACATTAAATTTGACAAATAACTTGACAATAACAAATAAATTAGACAATAAAAACACCACATGGAACTTGGCATATATATCAATATCTACATATTCATGAGGATTGTGAAATTTTACTAGTATAAAGCCTACTTTAAAAACACGTCGAAACCCTTATCTTTTCATTGTCCTTTCGCCATATCCATTAACCCATACAACTTGATAAGAGTTGTCCATGAGATGCATTTCCATCACAAAGACCTGCATGAATCATAAAAGACAAATTTTGTATATGAGTAAATAATTAATAAGCAAATAAGCATGCATTTAGTTATGTAAAATACTCTAGAAAAAACTTAAGTTGTCGCATACCTTAATGAGATTCTCTTTGTTTCGAGAATAGGTTATTCTCTACTGAACAGGGCCAACCACGTGAAGGTGGAAGCTCATATGGCCCCTCCCCCCCTCACATCACTCTCAATTCCCCATACTCAACAAATGATTTTCTTTTTATAGAAAACATATAGACATTCATGCATAACTAGGATAGTCATCAAAACATATGAACATATAAACATCGATAAAGATCCAAATACAAGTCATGAATTTATACATCTAATTTTTCTTTGATTTAGGTTTTTTTACATTCATAAAATTGACAATTTGGGTATCATAATCATCCAAGAACATTGTGTTTCGTGTGCCATGTCCTTCTATTGTTTGTGTGCGTTCATGTACCATACTTCTAGTACGTTGTTGAGAAGGGTTAGCTATCATTTGTTCAGGGTCGTGAATTGGAACAACAAAAATGATCATATCGATATGTTGAAATATAATTGAAATAACTAATTCATTATTTTGATTGACAGAACACTATTTCTATTTACCTGTCTCTGTAGTTGGGACAGTTGGTGCGTTAATTTCCTGTCCACTGGGTTTCTCTCGCATTTCACCCTCCTGAGATACATGCTCTTAAATTTTGAGAAGATAATATATAAGTATAAGTCAGGAAAAAAATATCTACAATCACAGTAAATATTTATAATTGTAAAGCATACATACCGGAATGGGTACTTTACTCTACACTATCACTATACATGTGCACCCTTGTATGACGCGGTGTTTGCTGAATACCGCTGAATTCACTACTGCGGTAGCACTGTTGCTTGAAAACAAACATAAATACTTAGTTAAGGGTGATATAATAAAATATGGATAGACTTTACAAGAATGCTACTGTGGTTTCCTTATTCATTTGATTTACCCGCGTGGATGGGGACATAGGAGTCTAGCCCAAGATTTTTCTATATTCAATCAAACTTTTAAAACCATGCTTGTAACCAAGCTTTAAGTCCTCCTCGGTGGCAGCAGTGTCGAACATATTTAATTGCAATGCATAACACCATTAAAAATACCAATAACAAAAACATATATTTGTTCATTACTGTTAAATAAATGTTAACCATAGTTAATCACTTCAATCTTACTATTCAGGATTTTAGTTTTTCGTAGCCACCCTGGCTGTGTTTATGATGGTCGTGTTTTTCCACTCTGGCCTTTGTTGATTTGGAGGTGTCTGGTATCCTACATATGGAATTAAAAAAAAAAAAAGATATCGGAATTGTTACTTAAAATAGGAAACAAAAACATAAATGCTCATATTTCACTGATAATATGACATGTGTTGTACCTTGCTTGACCATCTTGTGGTTGTCGTCCTTGTTTTTTAGAAAAGTTCTCCTTTTCATCCTCTATTAGTGCCTTCCACTCTTTCTTGGGAACCATGGAGGGCGCTCGTGCTTGAGGTCTATTTGCAATTTCTCCCTATACTGGGCCTTGGTATATTTTAAATTCTCTCTGGCTAACTTTGTAACCACATTCTTGTTGAAAGTGTTACCAAACAAGTTTACCATGTGATCTATTAAATCATCTTTTTTTTTTCTATCTTGGCCATTCCATCGTGTGCGAATGGTGAGGCCAAACAACTCCAATGCTTTGTCATTTAAATTTCTATAGAAAACATTGTTTCCTGTAGAAATGTTTTATCCATTAATTTATAATAATCTCAACAAATGTCCATTTCAATTTCATGAAAAAAATGAATCAATTAATTAACAATTACCTGCAATATTCTAAATCTTGATCGGAACACATGTGTTATTCACCAAAAAGGTGAAATATAGTGATCTGGTGCTTTTAATTCATTCTACTCCATGCAGAATAGAATCATGTCCATCTACAATATGTTCCTCTCCGGAGTCATGTGGAGTCCCAGGCTCCGACTCATCATGCTCCAGCGGGTCATGCCGGTCAAAATCATTTCTCTCATCAATGGATTCGAGGGGAACCTCAGGAGGCTCAAAAAGCCTCACTTGCACTTTTCTATGTCGACCTTTTCTTTGCATTGGACCATCACTTCTACCTATACCAGTTGCAGGATCGACAGGTTCCCCATGCACGGGGTTTAAAAACTCTTACAAACAAAAAAATTTACTTTATTAGATCATATACAAAATATATAACAAAAAAAACGATATGAAATTGTCATAGCTGATAAAAACATGTGAAGATGCCACTTACCCCAAAATTAGTTATTGTATTTTGTAGCTCTACAATTCTTTCCCTATCCTCATGTGTCAGGGGTCTTTTGCTAAGAAAACCTAGATATTCTATGTTAGCCTTATTCAAGGCCTTCGTTACAGTTGTCATTGGGTCAGTCGAATAAAATATTTCATCCTCATCAATATCCTCTATGGGATCCTTCCCATGTTGACCATGCCACAATACATTGATGAATAAAATTAATGAGCTGAACTTTAACAATTGAGAAATTTAGTTGTTGTAGTCATAAGTTGTTACTGTATTTAACATTTACTTGGTGAGGCACTGCGGGTGCTTTCCCACGGTCACCCTGGACAGATTTAGCTAGTGATTTTCGAACACAGTCACCCTAGAAAAATGTTCACACAATAAATTAATCAACAAAAGTTATGAAATTCACCTATGACATTAAAAAAATGAAATATCGCATTAATATCATAAAAATAATAACAAAATTTTAGAAATTTAGTTGTTGTAGTCATAAGTTGTTAGTGTATTTAACATTTACCTGGTGAGGCACTATGGGTGCCTTTCCACGGTCACCCTGGACAGGTGTAGCAAGTGATTTTCTACCATAGTCACCCTGGACATATGTTCACACAATAAATCAATCAATAAAAGTTATGGAATTCACCTGTAACATTACGAAAATGAAATATTGCAGTAATATTAGAAAAAAAAAATGAAATTTCTGAAATTTAGTTGTTGTAGTCATAATTTTTTACTGTATTTAACATTTACCTACTGAGGCAAAGGGGGTGCATTTCCACGGTCACCCTGGATAGATGTTGACACAATAAATTAATCAACAAGATTTATGAAAGAAATTGTAAAAAAATTATGCAGTAAAAATTTGAAATATTGCAGCGATAAATTGTAACAATTATTGATCAAAGGTAGAGTTGAATTGTATGTGAGATATTTACCCCCATAGTCCCACCCCTCCATCTATTCGATTTAAGTTGTAATCGATCAACAACTCTTCACCTGGAACTATTGTTTTTTGTTGCACATACAAATATATGATTTCCTTCATGTGCCTCAAATATGTAATTCGGTTTCTTAGTTGTTTCCATTGGTAGTGTACTATTTATAAAGCCTGCAATGTTTCCAGTAGTTTTTGGCCTTCCATCAATATACATAGTTGCCCATTTATTTTGATGGTTATCTAGTAGTTGTATATAATTTGTGGCAAACCTGTATCTCCACATACTTTGCATATATCGGACCAACATCAACCAGTGATTGTATTTGTATAATGGTCAGACATACTCCATCAATTTAGTTATAGTTCCATATCTGACCTTTATGCCATCCATGGAAAATAACCCCAATCCATGTAAGGATGAAGGACAAATCCGATACATCCTCCCACCGATGAAGAAATCTGTGTCCACCTTAGGTAGATCCTTAGGTGCCCATCATTGCACTAGATGTTTATACATCAAGGGAAACTCAATGTCACCTATGCTCTCAATATCATAATTACACGACCCTCCATTGGAAATAAAAAATTGCATGCAGGTATGAAATCTTTTCCTTACCTTTTCCAACCTAGTTGATCTAGAAACGGTAGATCTAGTACAACACATCTCACTTTCAACATCTCTTAGTATATATTGATCATCACTCAAAGAATATAGATATGAAAGATACCTATTTGGTGGCACCTACACTCATTAAAACAAGAAGATAAGTTGTCATGCCAATATACTTTTTTTGTACCAACACAGTTTCATTTAGTTGCATTTTGTTTCATAAAGTTGAAATTGCCACACTTATCTGTCATATAGTTGCGTATAGTTGCATAAGTCACATATAGTTCCATAGTTGCATAAGTTGCATAAGTTACGTAAAGTTTCATACCTTCCATAAAGTTTCTTAAGTTGCATAAGTTGCATGTTGCATAGTTTCATAGTTGCATATAGTTGCATATTTTCATATAGTGGTGCAGCTCCCCCTACCTCAGCAGGTTCTGCATGACCTCCCGGTCTAAGGATCGTTCTTGAAATTACCTCTTAGCCAAAATGGCTCTTTTGGATCCCTATTGGAACCTCAACATTCGATCCACAGGTCCTTCTGAAACTCCACCTATGTGAATGAGCACTAGGCACGAGCTTCACCTCCACACAACCACAACTGGGCCTTGGCGCAAGCGCCTTTCGCAACTTGCGAGTTGGTGGGTCGAAGACCTTCGACTCCTCCTTTCTGAACTTTCGATACCTGACAAGATGATACTGATATAGCCCCTTCTTTCTCAGCTCTCTCCACACATAACCATCGGCTAGGGATAAGTACTAGCGCCTCTCGCAACTCGCGACCTCACGAGTTGGAGTGTCAAACATTGGCACTCTCCCTTTGTGAAACCCCGAGAGGTGATGGTTGACCTCCTTTTTGTACTTCTCACAACTCACAACCATGTGAATTGGAACATCGAGCTCTCGTGCTCTTTTCTTGCGAATCTCCGAAGTGTGATAAGTCAACAGGATGTTGACTCCTTCTCAAGGTGATGCATGTCCTCCACCTATCACCTCTTCCATATTTCCTCTGGCATTTTATTTTACAACACCTATCAACTATATGGCCCACCTATCAGACGTGCCACATGTTCGCACGAGCCTCGACTCTCGGCACTTCGCAACTTCCATAGTCGAAACTGATTCCTCTCAACCTCCGAACCCCCGAGTGTATGATATGGTGAAGGTTCTGATCCAACGGTCTTCCCATGAACTAGATCCAATGGTTGTCTCTATTCCTTGCTACTTGTAGCTTCGTGAAATCAAGAGCTTGGTCCAACCTCTCCAAACTCCCGAACTTTCGATATGCGATGTATCGAGACGCCAGATCTCACGACTCTCCTTCCTCCTCAATCAATGGTTCATATCACCTCATGATCTTGCAACTCGGGACTTTGTGGAGCAAAGGTCTCCGCCTCCCAACTCATGATACCCAAATATGCGATATGACCTAGATCTCTGCCACCTGTCCTCTCCACAATGGACAGTCTCCGTTCTTTCAGGATTTCATGGTTCCTCTCCTCTGCGCATATGAGATTAAATCTCGTGCAGCTCCTCCCAGATTCAATGGCTATTGACTATCTATTCTACATCTGACGACCCAGATCTATTCCTCCTACACTGCATTTTCCTTCCTGCACCTGTACATGAAACTCATGGTCCAGATCTTTTCCCCAGCTGATCTAATGGCAGTTGTAGCTCCCTCCTGAAATTCCACTCTTCTTCCTGAACTTGAAATATTTCAAGTGTCCCAAAGACCTCGGCCTTTGTCCCTGCTACGAAGCATGTACTACCAACTTCTATCTACATCCTTGAATACGTTTTTCCTCCTGAGCTTCCTCGAAATCAAACCCTTCAAAAGATATCCTTTCAAATTCTGCGATACTTGAAGGCCTCTATGCAAGAAAGCACTCTCCCTCCTGAGCTTCGCTTCTCCTTGAAAACTCAAAGGATTCTTTGACTTTTGTGCTCCTTGCAGAGTCTTTGCACGCGATAGTGCTATATGTCCTGAGCTTTTCTACTACTTATACCTCAAGGGACTTAATTCTTTCTTCTCCCTCAGATGGAGAATCTGATGCCCATCTGATGCCCTCTTGGTTGTCTCTTGCTCAAGAAACTCCTTGTTGAGCCTACAGAGCATTTAGTAACCCTATGAAGGTCCTCTCCTAGACTCTTCTCTGTTCCAAAACTCAAAGGAATTATTTTTGTCCACACATGCACTTGTCCAATGCCCTCCTAGCAGAGCCTCCCAGAATCATCAGTGATTTTGTCTTCTTCTCCTGTGCATTACATGCACCTGCTCAATGCCCCCTTGAAAGAGCTTCCCCATAATCCTCAGTGATTCTAGTTTCTCTTTGAACTCACAGTAGAGTTCCCATGTGCCCTCTATGCACTTGCTCAATGCCCCCTTGATAGAGCTTCCCTATAATTTCTCAGAATTTCTATCTTCTCTGAACTCAAGATAGATTTTTTTTCCTCAATGCAACCCGTGCATCTACTCAATGCCCTCTTGGCAGAGCTCTATAGAACTCCTCAAAGATTACATTTTCCTCTATGCCTTTCCTCTACACAGTCCTATCTCCAAGTTGTTCAACAAACTTGGGATCTTTCCCTAAGTTTAAGACTTCAGCTGGTGTACTCTCCTAGCACATCTTTGTCTAAAATTCCACAGAATTCAGAAGTGCATCTATGCACTAGCTTTCAGAGCCCGCAACATTCTGTCACACCCTCTTGGTATGAAGCCTCAAAGAACCCAACCTAAAATCAAAGAAATCAGCAGACAACTGCTTCTGTCTGTAACCTACAATTGCACATCTACAACATATCATCAACACATAAAGACATTCATCACACACAGAATATCATGCATGAAAAACTGCTTATGTTTTTATTAATCAAAAAATGCCTCTTTACAATGTGGTTTGAGCTCAGACTGCAACAGAGTATTTCTCCCTCTCTATCTTCTCTACTCTCAATAATAACTCAAAATAAGATACCAATATCTTTTACATGAGGGGGTTCTTCGAGATCTTCCCTCAATCTCACCTACTCTATTCAGTTACATTGAATTTACAATTTAATGGCTATTTAGTCCAGATCGGATCTAGATCCAGCCTTACAACCATGTAAGGTTACCTCTACCTAACGCCTGCTCAAAGGCATGGCTTTGGCTCTACCAGCCTTACAAGAATTTAATTACATTGTTTTGAAATTCAAAATTTGAAATGAGAGGGTTGCGCCTGTCCTCTTCATTGAATGCATGTGCCAATGATGGGTAGGCTAGCTAGCACATGGCTAGCTTGGGAGTGATGCTCCTGCATCATACTCCTCTACTGTGAAAAATTCATAAGCTCCTGCTTACGAGCTCTCCACCTTGGCTGTTGAAATCCACCTGGATCCCAAACAACTTTTTGGAGTTGTATCTATGCTCCATCTCTTTGTTGTTTCTTCCCTTGCAGTCTCTCTTCTATTCATCTTCCCTCTGCTGACCTCCTCTGCCGATTTTGACATCATCTTTCTGAGTTGTTCTATCTCCTTGTCCAGCTGCTCCAGTGGTTGGCTCTGTTCATGCAGTCTCCTCAGCTGCACTTCTTCTCTGCAAATGGGCATATCATCATGATCTGCCATGCCATCCCTTCCACCTCTTGTGGTCTTAACTTGCCACTCTATGGCAGATTCCAATTCTACAATCTCATTACTGAGTTGCTTCTTAGCTTCTCTCTATGACAGTGCTACTGCTGCCAACTCTCCTACTGGTGTATCTCCAACTCTCTCTAGCTGCTCTTCAGAATGGAATTCACCTTTATCTGCTTCCAAACTGATATGTTGGATGTGCATGCCCTGCATTATCATCCTCTTCTCCAAGGCTTCTAATTCTTCACACAGATCAACAAAGTCCATGATGTCTACTTCCTCCTCTGCTTTTTCTGCTGCAATCTTTAGTGCTGTAGTCATTTCAGCTTCCTGGCTAAAATTTTTGAGCAATTCCTCCAAATGCTCCTTTTCCTCTGCTTGGGCAGTCATAAGTGGCTTCTCCATTTCTTCTTCCATGACAGTCTCTATTGGCTTTCCTTTTATTGTTGTTGCATCTGCAACACAAGTTTTATCCCCAACTGAGCTAAGTGGTAGGAATATTTCAATTCCTCCAATGATCAGAAGATTCCTCTAATCCTCCTCCTCTGTCAGTTGTCCTTGCTGATATGAACTCATCTCTGAGCTCATATTCTCTCCCTTTCCCTCCTGGAAATATGAGATTTCTCTGCTGCCCCATTGGCAATCTATGAGATCCTCAGATCTCATCTCATTGCCCTCTTGACAATCTAAATTTCCAGTCCTGCCCTCTTGGCAGTCTATGAGATCTCGCAGTGAGCTCATCTCATTGCCCTCTTGGCAATGCAAAATTCCCTCACTGTCCTCCTGATAGTCTATGAGATCCCACAATGACCTTATCTCATTTCCCTCCTGGAAATTGGGAATTTCCTCACTGCTCTTCTGGCAGTCTCTGAGATCTTCAGTTGATCTCTGTTCATCCTCAATGTCACTGAGATTTCTCCCAGCCTCTGGTTCACATACCTAAAGCATCTCATCTTCTGGTCCGTTGAGGTTTTCAATATGCCTCAACTATCCCTTTAATAGCCTCTACTGTCTCTTGGACACCAATTCCTTAATTGGTCAGCTTACCTTTGTCTTCATGGGTCATTCATATACCCATCTTGATCTTACATCCTGCTTCATCCGCAATGCTAGCTCATCCATCCTCGCTCTGATCTCGGTGAGCTCTTTATCTCTCGCTGTGTTCTCCTACTACTGATCGATCTTCTTTCCATCACATGCATGGCCTTCAGTAACCATATTCTTGTTCCTGTCTACCCTCCTAGCAAACCTATTGTTGTTACTCTACAACTGAGAGCACTTCCAACATCTCCTACAGTCCTCCCGACTACCTTCTGTCTACTACGCACCTGCAACAATATCCACAGAGTATCTTTAGCACTTTGTCTTCCTCTGCATGTCTCTGCAAGCTACCTCTGATACCAAAATGATGTGCATCAGAGTATTTTCTCCTCTTGCTTCCTCTGGATGCAATATACAAACAAAGTCAATCTATGATACCATTTTTGTGTGTATCAAACTACTCCTTTCCTCTAGCTCCTTCTGCCTGAAATATACAAACAAAATCAAGCTCTGATACCACTTTTGGTGTAGCTCCCCCTACCTCAGTAGGTTCTACATGACCTCCCGGTCTAAGGATTGTTCTTGAGTTTACCTCTGGGCCGAAATGGCTCTTTCAGATCCCTATTGAAACCTCAACATTTGATCCACAGGTCATTCTAAAACTCCACTTGTGTGAATGAGCACTAGGCACGAGCTTCACCTCCACACGACCACAACTAGGCCTTGGCGTAAGTGCCTTTCGAAACTCGCAACTTGCGAGTTGGTGGGTCAAATACCCTTGACTCCTCCTTTCCAAACTCCCGATACTCGAGATGACGATACAGGTATAGCCCCTTCTTTGTTAGCTATCTCCACATGTAACCGTCGTCTAGGGATAAGTACTAGCGCCTCTTGCAACTCATGACCTTGCGAGTTGGAGTGTCAAACTTTGGCACTCTCCATTTGAGAAACCCTGAGAGGTGATGGTTGACCTCCTTTTTTCACTTCTCTCAACTCACAACCGCACGAGTTGGAATTTCGAGCTCTCGTGCTCTTTTCTTACGAATCTCCAAAGTGCGATAAGTCAACAAGATGTTGACTCCTTCTCAAGGTGATGCATGTCCTATTCCTATCACCTCTTCCGTATTTCCTCTAGAATTTTTTGTTACGCCACCTTTCAATTATATGGCCCACCTATCAGATGTGCCACCTATTCTCACGAGCCTCATCTCTTGGAACTTCATGACTTCCACTGTCGAAAGTGATTCCTCTCAACCTTCGAACCCCCAAGTGTATGATATGGCAAAGGTTCTAATCCAACGGTCTTCCCATGACCTGGATCCAATGGTTGCCTCTGCTCCTCACTACTTGGAGCTTCGTGAAATCAAGAGCTTGGTCTACCCTCTCTAAACTCTTGAACTTCTGATACGCAATGTATTGAGATGCCAGATCTCATGGCTCTCCTTCCTCCTCAATCAACGGTTCAGATCACCTCGTGATCTCGCGACTCAGGACTTTGTGGAGCAAAGGTCTCTGCCTCCCAACTCACGATACATGAATCTGCAATATGAACTAGATATTTGTCACCTATCCTCTCCATGATGGACGGTCTCTGTTATTTTGGATTTCGTGGTTCCTCTCCTATGCGCTTATGAGATTAAATCCCATGAATCTCCTCCCAAATCCAATGGCTATCGACTATCTGTTCTAGATCTGACGGCCCATATCTATTCCTCCTGCGCTTCACTTTCCTGCCTACGCCTGTACATGAAACTCACGGTCTAGATATTTTCCCCAGCTAATCTAACGGTAGTTGTAGCTCCCTCCTAAACTTCCACTCTTCTTCCTGAACTTGGAAGATTTCAAGTGTCCCAAAGACCTCGGCCTTTGTCCCTGCTATGAAGCCTATACTCACATCTTATGTCTATGTCCTTGAAGACAAATTTCCTCCTAAGCTTCCTTGAACTCAAACCTTCCAAAAGGTATCCTTTTAGCTTCTGTGATACTTGCAGGCCTCTGTGCATGAAAGCACTCTCCCTTCTAAGCTTTGCATCTCCTTGAAACCTTGAAGGATTCTTCGACTTTTGCGCTTCTTGCAAAGTCTTTTCACTCGACAGTGCTATCTTTCCTGAGCTTGTCTACTGCTCAGACCTCTAAGGGACTTAATTATTTCTTCTCCCTTATATCGAGAATATGATGCCCATCTGATGCCCTCTTGGTTTTCTCTTGCTCAAGAAACTCCTTGTTGAGCCTGCAGAGTGTTCATTAACCCTGCGAAGGTCCTGTCCTGGACTCTTCTCTGTTTCAGAATGAAAAGGAATTCTCTTTGTGCACACAGGAACCTATCCAATGCCCTCCTGGAAGAGCCTCCCAGAATCCTTAGTGATTCTGTCTTCTTCTACTGTGCATTACATGCACCTTCTCAATGCCCCCTTGATAGAGCTTCCCCAGAATCCTCAGTGATTTTGGTTTCTCTTTGAACTCATGGTAGAGTTCCCATGTGCCCTCTGTGCACTTTCTCAATGCCCCCTTGACAGAGCTTCCCTAGAATTTCTTAGAATTTATGTCTTCTCTGAACTCAAGATAGAGTTCGTTTCCTCAATGCAACCCATGCATATGCTCAATGCCCTCCTGGCAGAGCTCTATAGAACTCCTCAGATATTCTTTTTTCCTCTGTGCCTTTCCTCTGCACAGTCCTGTCTCCAAGGTGTTCAACAACCTTGAGATCAGACAACTGTAGACAACTGCCTCTACCTGAAACTTGCAATTGTACATCTACAACATACATATATGCATTGGCTTTCAGAACCCGCAACATTCTGTCACACCCTCTTGGTATGAAGCCTCAAAGAACCCAACCTAAAATCAAAGAACTCAGTAGACAACGACTTCTTCTTGTAACCTACAATTGTACATCTACAACATATCATCAACACATAAACACATTCATCACACACAGAATGTCATGCAGGAAAAACTGCTTTTGTTTGTATTAATCAAGAAATGCCTCTTTGCAATGTGGTTTGAGCTTGGACTGCAACATAGTCTTTCTCCCTCTCTATCTTCTCTACTCTCAATAATAACCCAAAATAAGATACCAAGATCTTTTACATGAGGGGGCTCTTCGAGCTCTTCCCTCCATCTCCCCTACTCTATTCAATTACATTGAATTTACAATTTAATGCCTATCTAGTCCAGATCAGATCTAGATCTAGCCTTAAAACCATTTAAGGATACTTCTACCTAACGCCTTCTCAAAGGCACAGCTTTGGCTCTACTAGCCTTACAAGCATTTAATTACATTGTTTTCAAATTTAAAATTTGAAACAAGAGGATTGTGCCTCTCCTCTTCATTGAATTCATGCGCCGATGATGAGTGGGCTAGCTGGCGCATGGTTGGCTTGGGAGAGATTCTCCTACATCATATAGTTGCATACGAAATTGTTGCAATATAGTTGCATAAGTTGCATTGTTGCATAAAGTTGCATATAATTGCATATTATAAGTTGCATAAAGTTGCATATATTTTCATATAAGTTGCATAAAGTTGCATATATTTGTGTATCCATCAACGCTCAGTGGATAACTCGATTTGATACCTATGAAAGAGTTCGAGTGGGGATCGATAGTTTGGAAATCCATGATCTTGGAATTTCACATTTTTTGAAAGCCCCTTTAGTGGCTGGTGGGGAATGGAGGAAAGGTTCGATTTGGAAATAATGTTGGAGGGGAGGGATCTATGGGGGGTGTCTAAACATATTTATCCAACATGATGTTTTAATACATGACAACCTATCACATAATGTGTGACTTTAAAGCTTTCAGATAGCCATTGACAACCTGGCTCCAAAAATGAGGGCAGTAGCATCAGAAATGAATTTCCACGTAGTGCCAAAGAGTTTAAGCTCACATGGAAAATAGGGCCAACTTTTACTCATGCACATAGAAACCAAAATCATTGATGTGGAGTACCATATGCGATGGGTTGTTGGCTCACCACATGGTTGGAATTTCAAACTTAAATAATATGTCAAATTTGAAAGTTTTGATAACTCCAATATTAGTTTTCACTTTATCATCAATATTAAGAATATTGATGAAAGAAATTTTCACCATATTTGATGGTGGGAAAATTTCTCCATAAGAGACAATTTCCATGTAAAATTTCATTAGTGTTCATCACTTTCACATGAGATTTCAAAACCTGAAACTTGTGTTTTTTGTGCCTTCTATGGAAGCACACAGTTAAGAACATGTGTTTCTTCCTAAGAGGTCACACATTCAAATACAAATGGGAGTAGGGTATGTATACCTCTGTACACTTTAGTGTTGAAATTTTAACAACCAATGAGGAACAATAATTGGGTTGTAGGTCTAAAGGACTGTCTCAACTATTGTGGAAATTTTAAGCATGGTTTCTCTCCAACCATCCTTTTTTCATCCACATTTTCAAAAAAAAGTTTCCCCAACTTCTATGGGCTCTTACCAACCACTAAAACATGGTAAATTTATACCATTTACAACAATAACAATGATCAAAACAACAATGAAAATTATGGACATGGCTTGATTCTTATTTCATAAACTATATTAAAAAAAAAATACATGATTTATTATATTACAATTAAGGGGTCAAAAATAGGATATTAAAAAAGGGAATTCAAGTAGTGCATTCAAGCATATTCCATTGACATTACGACGTGTTTAGCAAAGAGATGTCATATAACACAAGGGGCTTGCAAGTTTCCATCCAAGGATTGAGCGATTTTAGCTCCGAGAAGCTCCATGGTAAGTGTTGTGGGATTGGTATATGGAAAGGTGATGTGATAGAAATATTAATATTGAGCATCCAAGTATTGTCTCATGTCTCATCTATGCTTATTGGCATTGTTCCTTGTCACTAAAGTCATCGATCAAATTTTGAAGCAAGATGAGTTATTTGATGAAATTTTATGTATTTAGTGTATGAGGCAACCTTTACCATAAAAAAATAGTTTATTGTTAGATGATTTTCGAATGCATCAATTATGTATATTGAATTTATTTGATGGGGATATAACACTATTAGTACAACCCACCAACTACCAAGTTCGCAAATAAATAATACATTATACCACTTTGAAATTCAAATGACTTTTCCTCTTGAGTTTTGAATCTTGACTCCTAAGAATTGAATACTAACAGGTTGTTAGAATGATTACCCTTGTTTTCAAAGATGTGAAATGATCCTTGCTTCCAAATTGACAGGGAAATAATTGAATTCCATTCTATGAAGTTTTGAAGGGGTCTTGAAGGGAAGGTCTTGAAAGGAAATGGAATCTTCAAATTTGATCATTAGAAATTAGTGCTAAGGCTTGTGTTGATCTTTAATAGAAGTTGTTGAAATTAATGATCCCTAACCAATCTCCAAAATATCATATGCTTATTGGATATTTTGTGGCAAAACTTGCATAAATATTGAAAGTATGAGGTGATTAACTTGTGATTAACAATGTGGGATGATCTAGAATTAAGGGCTTTTCCTCAAAATTGAAACATCTCAGGGATTAGTAAAGTTATGCATGTCTATCCTCATACTCTACAAGACTTCTCAATCCATCCGAATATGTACCTTTTTCATTATGTTAGTGATCAACTATCTTGTTTCACAAAACTCAAGCTAAAATTTATGCTTCTCCAATTGCTCACAAACATAATGGCACTGCACTTAAATGCTCTTTATTCTTGCATGAAACCTAGTATTCTCATCCATTTCAATGAAACTTTTGTGATCACATCTTAAAATTGTAGGATTTGGTTGCTCTAATATAACATTCTCTCACAGATGTTGATGCCCATGTTCCTTTGAGAAATTTGAAAATCCTTTTAATAGTTTCCCAATGATGCAACCCAAGATTACTTGATAAATCACTTACATTTGTAATTGCAAAAGAAATATGAAGTTTCATTCATACTATTTCATACATAAGGATTCCTACCACACTCCAATAAGGAATATTTCTCATAGCTTCCTCATTAACTTGAGTACTTGGACCCATATCTTGTGACAATTTTTGGGCAATTTCCATTTGAGTCTTCACATTTTAGAAATCACTCATCCTTAATATCTAAAGGATATGTTCAATGTATCTCCTTTGACTAAAATGAAACTTCCTATTGCTCAAATMTCTTACTACTTGAATAACCAAGTAGGATTAATGGATCTCTCCATGATCCAACATGTCAAATTCTACAACAGTTTTGATTTGAAAGAATTTAACAAAGATAACTCCTTGCTCATACAAATGCATAATCTATGGAGAATGAAAAAATGATAAAATACTTGGCATTATGCTTGACATAAATATTTAGATATGTAGTATAATGTTGGAAACCCTCATTCATTAAATGTGCATCAATGTGTCAATATCATGCCCTATAGGATTTCTTAAGTCTATGCAATTACTTTTGCAACATGCACATCATATGCTTGTTGCCTTGTTGTACATAACCCTCAAGTTGTTCCATACATATATCTTCCTACAACATACCATTAATGAATGTTGTCTCAACATCATGTTGATGGATATGCATATTCATCATTATTGCAATTACTGAGATTTCTATAATGGATGCCATCTTCACTATTGGTATAAAATTCTTTGGGTTGTTCATGCCCTAAATTTGTGTCTACACTTTCACCATCAATTGAGATTTATATTTCTCAACTGCATCACTTGACTTATTTTGTTTGAAAACCCACTTAGTACTAGTTTCTTACCTATTGGTAGAGGAACACGTGCCGAAGTTTGATTTCTTCACTAATGGCTCATACTTTTCATCCATAGATTGTTTCCATTCTACAATGTTTTGGTATTTAAGCACAATTTTTATTGTTTGGGTTTCGATCACTTCAACATTTCGTGCATAACTCCATAGTGCCTCTAATAGTTTTTGGATTCTTGTTGATATTCTTAGTGCCGACAATTATTTGTTAGGTTTTTTTCAGTTCTACACTCTCCCAAAATGAAGGATTATCTTCATTTGAAGTTCCCTCGGTATATTCCTCAATTATCTCCATTGAGGGGACATCCAAAAACTTAATGTTTCTCCTACCTTTGTAGTCGCTATCAAGATGCTTCACTAACACTGCAACTTCATAAAAAATCATCTCAAATTATAATCATTGAATGTTATATTAGGCTATACAATCTATAAATAGTTGCATTTGAACCATAGCCAACCATAATACATTTTGTGCTCCTATCATCCATTTTTTTTCACCTCTATCTAAAATGTATGCATATAATGGAAAACCAAAAGTGCTCAAATTCTAACCATTTGGATTCCTTCGATGCCATGCTCCAAACAATGACTTCTGCAATTCTTTCGTAGGTAACCTACTTTAGCCACAGGTTGTGGTTTCCATTCTTTTCTCTAGATTGTATTTGTTAGTATGAAACTTTTAAGCATACACCTTGCATTATCCACCATAGGCCATTTTTTTCTCTTCACTACCTTGTTTCACTACAAATAATATGGGGAAGTATATTCTAATTGGACCCCTTCATGAGAGAAAAATAAATCTTGAATTCTTTTAATGTGTACTCTCCCCCATTATTACACCTCAGTATTTTCAATGGTCTCCCAATTGCTTCTACACAAAGGCTTTAAAAACTTTAAAATACTCAAAGGCTTATGCTTTATTTTTAGAAATTAAACAAATTTCTTTCTTGAAAGATCATCTATATATGTGATAAAATACTTTCATCATCTATGTGACAACACTTGAATTCACTTGTAGATGTTTGAGTGCATCAATTCCATCATTCCTCTTGTTCTATACATTTCATCCTTATAAATTGAGTGTCTATGATGCTTCTCGAGCTTGCATCCTTCATAAATCTTGAATTCCACTAATACCGTCAATTTGAGTCCTTACACAAATTGTTAATTTGACAAAACTTCCAATGACTATGTCCCAACGTGCCCAAACTCATGATGCCAAGTGACGATCTTTTTCACTAATCAACTAGATTAACCATGTATCTCAATGCCACTTCTAGTATTCCCACACTTAGTGTATACAAGTTTCCATCCCTCATTCCCATGACAACTACTTCTCCTATAAGAATTTGGTATCATTTACCTCCTTGGGGATCATATTTAATCATCAACAAGGAGGATTAGGTTAATCATGGCTTGAAGGATTGTGATATTTTGATATTTTTGAAAATTTATTGCCTAGTTTTTTCACATTTAATTTAGCCTATATGGATTGTCAAGAAATGATCTTTTTGTCATAAGGTAGGTGGGGGAACTATGGGATCCTCACCACTTTGGTTCTCATTGCATTACTATGCTCCCTACAATATTTATGTGTGTGACCCTACCAAAATATTTATATTTAGTTTCATCGAATCCAAGCGACCCTAATTGAAGAAAACAAAGGAGGGAAAAAAATCTAGTGATAATGGAAAACCTAGTAAAAGAGATAAGATCCTACAAAAGTTGAAGATATTCTACTTTTTTTTCACATCCAATACCACTATGCACTATTAAAACAACTCCAAGTTCTACTTGAAAAACTAAGGCTATTTTTTTAATTGCAAAGGAGACTAGGATGATTAGGACAACATTAAGACAAGACACTAATACAAGGAGTCATGAAAAGAACACAGTGTGTATCAAGCCCAAGATAAATGAGGTAGCTCTTCTATGGTGGGGCATGGGGAAACATTCCCAACAATTGTATCTTTAGTGTTCCAGGTCAGGTATGTTGTTACTTATGTGGGATCAATATACAATATTGTCCTTCATTCAAAGAGCCACCCCCAAAGTCATAATAGATTATACAAGTAGTCAATGATGAGGTGCACAATGATGATGATATCCTTCGGATTATCTATTATCGTAGTTTGAAAACCCCTACTTCCCCTACTCAATCATCCCATCTTGAAATTCATGAAAATGACCAAATTTGAGGAATTTTAATTTATGGAAAGGGAATTTGGAGAAGAGAACTAAAAGTAGGAAACATGGATTTTGTGAGGAAACCTAATTAATATAACCTTAGGGCACATCTCTTTTGTGAGGATGTAAATATTGTTAAACCTAGAATAGTTGGCTTTCTCTAGAAGAATTGTTTATGGGCATTAAGTGGATTTTACAAATCTAGGCAGGAAAGTTTTGAAGGGCTAGAAAAAGGCCTAAAGTGCCATTTGGGCCAACTTGTTTCTCTCATCTAAAGGTGATGTTGGAGTGCTAGATTTCAATATGTCATTATTCGTATGAAGGACTATAAGTTTCCACCTTTATTTATATATTTCACATTAATATAAAACCATCTACGTGCATTTTAAAAGGATGAATTAGCTCATATGTGTGCTCTATTTTAGGGAATATTTGAATTACATAGAAGATAGTGACAATTTTTTACACATGGTAAGAATGTTGAGCTTGGAAAGTGATATTTGGGAACTCTGCAAGCCCATTATGAAAAAGCCCCTACAACCATTACATTCCATCAAACCATATTTCTATCAAGAATTTCATCAAACAATTAGCATGCACACTCAAGTGCTAGGAGAAAGAAGTCAAACCATATTTATCCTCTGTGTGTGCCCTCCTCATGTGTCCCCTCCTCTACTTAATCCCTCCTCTAGTGCGCCCTCAAAACCGTGTTCCCTCCTCCGGCTGTGTGCCCTCCTCTGGTGCGCCCTCAAAACCGTGTGCCCTCCTTTGGTGTGCCCTCCTCCTGTGTGCCCTCCTTCACCATGCACCTCTCCCTCCTTCTCCTACTCTCCCTCCTTATCCTGTGATCCTGATCTCCACTCTACATGTGTGTTTCTCCCTCCTTCTCCTCCTCTCCCTCCTTCTCTCATGCTTCTGATCTCCACTTTGTGTGTGTGCATGCACCTATTCGCACGAGCACAAAAATATGAGGACGATAGTGTAGTGTGATAATGTAGTTTGATTTTGGTTTAGTTTTTTTTTTTTATGTTGTTTTTTTTGTTTTTATATTATTTATATATAATATAATTTATATATAATATAATATATATAAATTATAAATTATATATATATATATATATATATATATATATATATATATATATATATATATAATCTCTAACTCATAGCCCCCGAGACATAAAATCCCTAACTCATAACCCCCGAGGTATAGTCATGGATACATCCTTGTCACCTGACTGAGAGCGAGGGGCATTAGGAAGGATAATATAAAGATACCCAATTGGGAATAAATAATATTATACAATTGTTCCTTTTGGAAGAAGGGATTCCAGGAACTACTCTATAAGAAATTGATCATTGATCTTGGATTTTCACAAGGAACATCTTATAATCCACTCATGGATGTGTTATGAGATGTGAGTGGTTGTGGTCTAATGGAAATTGGTCAAGATTTCTATCCCTATGTGATGGTGGAATGGAAGTTGGAAGAAGGTAAGGAAATAATTTTATATGAACTCAAAGGTTGTATGGGTATTGCTAGGTTGTTCTATGTACAATTTGGTGGGAATGCCCATCAAAGTGAATTCAAAAAGTATCAACCTAATTGAATCCTCCGTTATGGAGTTGGAAGAAAACTAAAGGTGAAAGGGCACGATATGGTTGGAGGGATACTCTCTAGGTTTACCATCAAACATTGGGATGTCAGAGGGATTTTTATTTGGAATATTGGACAAATTGGTATCATGGAAGTTAAGATCATTGATTAACTTGGTCAAATCATGGATATTTAACCCTTCCATAAAAGTCACAAAAGGTTGGTTTGCATTGGCTCCAATATTGTTCCATCATTAGTTCCAACAATGGTGGAACTTGGGTTGGAGGAAGATGAAGGAACATAAGGGATAGAAATGGGTCCAAAACTAGATATACCAACACCCATCTATGGGGAGGAGGGGTCTGAATCAAAAGAACTAGAACTTGAAGGTGGGTTAGGTTGGGGAACCATGTTTCATAAATCAGTGAAGAGATTGCATCTAATAGGTAACATAGGTTGAAAGATTTTTAGCTGACAACAATATATCCTAGGGGGAGCTATGCAGGGGTGATTTTAAGGATGGAAATTTATTTTAAAATGTAGTAACCTTGGAGAATATTACTAATCTTTCATATGCCAACTATGAAATGTTTGCGATATTTTTATAAAAATATTCAAATTTCTAAGGATTTTATATAGTTTCTATAAAATTTTGGCGATTTTTAAGGTAAAATAATTTTATCCTATAGAATTTGAGCAAATCATTTTTAGAATAGAGAATCTTTTTTTTTGGAAAACCATGGAAAATTAGCCCATGAGAGAAATTTAGCCCCTAAAATCATCCTTAGCTATGGTGTCCAGATGAAAATATCACCTTAAAGGTGCAACAAGCGAATCAAAAGGCTAATAGAACAATGCAATGAACTAAGAAAAGAATAATGATAAAACAATACACACACTAGGTGCTCAAGTGGTGCAATGAGTACTGGGTATAAGTCTGTCTGAATAAAAATAAATATATCTGAATTCAAGCAGCTCCATCCTCTAAAGAGAAATGTCTCTAGCCTATAAGATAGTTGGATTCACTCAAACAAAACCTAGTCTATGGATAAGAGCCTTCCAATCAACCAACAATACAGGTAGTAAGGGTCCCCATGTAGATGAGTGAAGGTACATAAAAGACAATTATAACTAGGAGACGTCAGGTGATAAAATCCCAATGCCCTGCAGAAATCTATCTTAGGTGTCCCCCCTCCTACAAGAGCCACCTAGGTAAGGATACCTAGTAGTATGACCACTAAGATACCTCTTCAAAAATACATGTAACATGTTTCATTGTCTTCATTATGAAATCTAATGATCTAAGAAACTTCAGTAATGAAAGAGAAATGCGTCTCGATCATACATTTGATCCCAACCTTGGAATTATCCACTTTAAAATAACATGCTCGTTATCAAACGGGATGGAACCATGTCCATAAGAAAGGATTTTGAAAGTTCCCTAATAGTCAACCTCTATGTTTCAATGTGAAATGACCAAGGGAAATTATTTGGATGCCTATCCCCAGATTCCTAACCTAGCTACAACATTATTTTGATGCCCAAGTGGGATTGTATATGTTAGATTAGATGGTTTATTATTAGGTTTAGCTTGGTGGCAAGAACCAAACATACAATTTAAGGTGTGGGATGTGTGCATGTGTGGTGTGACTAACTTGAAATGAAAAATCTTGCACATGAAAGTAAATTACAATTAGTTGAAATTTAAACTATTGAGAAAGTAAGTAACCAAGATAAGTACTAAATTAAATGATTTTTCACTTATCTAAGTTACCCTTCAAATATGTAATGTACTTGCAAATATTTAGATTTCAAAATACAAAACAATCTACTTTACTCTTTGGCTCATAAGAAAACCATTTAGAAAATCCTAGGTCTTTATTGGTAACTGAATCCTAGGTTTTTATAGTCAGTGTATTGATCCCTTTTATTTTTGGGTTGTTAGTATTTTCAATTGCACGCACCTTTCAATCTAGTCAAAGTTAAATTAATGTGTCAAAGTTAAATTAATGTACCTTCTCAATCTAGGAAGAAAATTAAGAAGGTACATGTGTTGTCCCATTCCATGTCAACAACAAGACATCCATTCATTGGGAACAATCGATGACTCCACTAAATTAGGGTTTATGGTTTACATGATGAATTGATGCTGGAGGAAAGTAGGCCTTTGGGTCAAATTTGAGTCCAAAAACCCTCCCATATCGTTAAGGCATGCGAATAGTCTATCCATGTCAAATTTCAATGCATTCTGTAAGAGCCGAAATAAATAAAACAACCATTTATTTTATACTTTCAAGAATTTCTATAGTTTAGCACATTCGCATGCAAATTCATCAATAATAATAATAATTTATAAGAGATTAACAACAATTCATAATTTTAAATAATACCTGAACCTGATGCTAATAATCCTCCGTTTGTCCTCCACTTGCCTCCTTGATCGCTTCTGCAAAACGTTGCCCAAAACCTAGTTCCTCCCTGCCAACTAGGTAACTCCCTAGCTCCAGGATATCAACGGATATCCTGGCCCCTGTGCCCAAAACCCCCAGCAACTCCGGTGCACTGTATCAATCCTACTCCATAACTTCACTTCCCTCTGCAAATCCAGAGCTCCCCCAAAGTTCATTCCCCAACCTTTGTAGAATAATCTCCCATCCAACTCCTTCCCTTCCTTATCCCCCCTTCACCGACTCTCCCCCCACATTTACTCCCTACCTAACCCATTTATTACTCTTATCCTTTCCCGTTAATGCTTTTATCTTCTCGGGATTCATAGGTTATCCCTTGTTGTATACGCAACCATTTTATATCATATACCATTAATCTATTAAATCCATTACGCAAGTTATTAAATGTAGTTTGTAGTTAAATTATTAATTAATTAATCACAATTATATCCTTTAAATAATTACTAACTCACTTAATTAATATCATTAAATCATCTTTGTTTAATTAATACCTTGTTAACACAATTAATCCCCTAATTAGTTTTACTTTATAATTTCTTAAACATTTATCCAACTAGGGTCGTTACACATTCAAAAACACTTTGAAAAAATTTCAACGTTGGCCCCATTCACAGGTCACCGTTGCCCGTGTCTAGTCCTAGTACAATTTCCTTGTAAAATTTGTATAAGATATTTGGAGAATGATAATTTTGAAGGTTCTAGGCCTATTCCTACACACCACAGCGAGATCACTTCTCATTGACATTCAGTGTATTGATCCCTTTTAGTTTTGGGTTGTTAGTATTTTCACTCCCATGTACATGTGTTGTCCCATTCCATGTCAACAACAACACATCCATTCACTGGGAACAAATCGATGAATCCATTAAATTAGGGTTATAAATACTCATGATCCCAATGCTCACATGCCTCCAACCTTATGATATAATGATCGTTAGGTGACAACACTCATGAAGGGTGACGACTAAGACTAGGGGCAACTTTCAATGACTCCACTACTAAATTAGGGTTTATGGTTTACATGATGAATTGATGATGGACATACCTACATCATTGGTATGATTAGGCACAGTCAC
>ML778101.1:1289074-1318334 GCA_009831015.1 Picea engelmannii | reverse complement strand
CCCCGCATATCACTCTAAATTTTCCCATATTACCTAATTTGAAATTCTAAAGAGAATGTATCATATTCTATATTATACAAAATATAAACATATAAAGATCATATAAAAGATATAAACACATACCTCTTCTTTTCAACAATTAAATATCAGTCATCTTCTTCTTCATCCAGCTCAACATCTGTATTAGGATCTGGTTCAGAATTGATATTGGTGAAAGGGTCATTCCTATCAACATCATCATCAATGTCATTTTCACTACTATAGTTATTGATATCGTCAATGAGATAGTCATCTCCTACATTTGGATTATCAACTTCTTCAACTTCTTCATTTGGCACATCGACTACATGAGCCACCTGCTCTTGATCTACATAATCATGATCTTCTTCCTCATTATTATCTTCATCCTTGGCCACATGATTTTACTTTGCTGGTCTTCCTCTTGGATCATATCTAACAACATATGACCAACCTGCTTTACCAAGTACCTCTGAGTAAAATACTTTCTCACATTAACTTGGACGAACATAAGGCTCTGTACCCTGTTCAAATTCCCTTGTATTAACCATGGTAAATCCATTATCATTCTCAATAACAGTTCTTTCAGGATCACGTTCAATCATTTGTAGCCTGTACCATTTAACCTCAAACAAAACTGTTTTAAAGGAATTAAAATCACACTCAATTATATCCTCCAAATGGCCATAGTACCTATTCTCAGTTTCTTCCGGATTTTTGTCACTTCTAGAGGATATGTTGGTGACCTTAAACACTACAGTTATCTCACAATCCGACGTTTTCATCTTATCATCCAACATTTTGATACAGAATTTACGACCATTACACCACATAGACTTGTGATGTTTCAACTGCAACATGGAAAACAAGTAAAAAATAAATTGCCAATTAATGATCCTCATATAGGACTTACTAAATATATATTTCAATAATTAAACAAACCAAATACATTGAAAAATTGGGAAAAAACTAGGAAAATGTGGGTAAAAAATTTAACTTGTCTGTTTATCTTTTAAACTAAAGGATAAATCAACTTCCCTTGATGTAAGATCAGGAAATTGATCTCGATGAAGATGTTTTGTTTTAATAATCTTACTCACCCCTTCCCATGATAACCTACTGAAGTATTCTTCAGTGTATTCCATCCAATGCTTCATCCAATCAAGGTTGTTTGCAATGTATAAATGTAAAGCATCCCACTCTCGATCAACTATATGATAAAATAACAATTTAATATCATTAATTAGCTATTCTTAGTAAAGGAATAATTTAATAAATGTGTAATATATTAAATATACATCAACATATAATAATTACCTTTCACAATCCTCATTTTTCCTTTCCCCAATAGGACCTCCCCTTCAAATTTGTTGATGGAGTCGAGATGCCAAATGCGAGGCACATTCATATTTTCTACTAATTTAGGTAGATATTGACTAATATACACCATGCATTGATATAACACAAATCCCTCAACCATAGAACCCTCCGGACGTGCTCTTTGTCTAACAAAAGCCTTCAGTGACTTCAACTGCCTCTCCATCATCCACATTGACCTTGTGTGTACTGGTCCACATAATTCAATATCCTCAACTTGGTTTATGAGGTAGTGTTACTGTGCATTGAAAAATGCTGGAGGTAGATATTGTTGCATTTAACACATTAGTCGGAGAATTTCTCTTTTCCAATACCTTATATCTTCTTTATGGATTTCTTTTGATGATAGCCACCTACAAATGTTGATGCAATAAAATAATATCAAGGCATACATAAATTTACAGATAAAATATAGTATGTCAATAAGTTTTGCTACAAATCACATAAGAAGTACATTTTCCTTATAAAACAATACTTACCTCATGTATTTTCCAAGTACATAAATAATTTGTTTTATGTTTTTGTCAAATTCGTCTGGGAGAGATAAAGGTAGAACATACTGTAACAAAAAAAATAAATTATTATTTGTTTCCAAAAAATGCGTACCAATAAGGAAATATATTATAACTTACTAATTACCTTAATGAATGTATGCTAGTCATGTGTTTAATTTAACCCCACCAAAATCACCTTTTTTAGTTAAGATATAATGTATGTTCAACGAAAACCCCGTGAGAAACCTAATTTTTTGAATGACTTATTTTACAATATTTCTCTGTTGCTCCGTCAATAACCAAGGAAGACTAGTATTTTGTTCATGACCATCATCATTAGAATTAATAATAACACTTTGCAATGTGTGATTAGCTTCTTGGATGTCACAACAAATCTTTCTAATTCTCTCTTTGTCAGTCCTTCCAGCTAATATTCGCCATAACAATTCTATTATGTTCTTCCAGATATGCATTGTATCAAACAAATGAACTATTTGTAGGTATTCATAGTATGGAAATCTACTGAATTGCATCAGGTAACTTTCATTCCTCGTGGAAGCCCATTCATGCCTTAACGACATTCATGAAACATCAACAAATTGAAATTAACACTAATTAATGGGACAAAATGAAATTAACCAAATTTTAATATAATATGTCATACATAAATAATTTGTGTACCTTGATTATTTCTAATATATTCCAACTTCCATAGGCGAGGTGTCATTCTTCATGTTTTTTTTTCGTTTTATTCTTTACCATTGAAATTTTATTTGTCTGTAGTTTGATAACTATGGTTCTTAGGCAGAAAGTGTCTATACTCATCAAACACTTCCTTTGCTAAACTCCTTGAATGATGATATTTTATCCTCGGACCACAAACTGAGCATGCAAATTTACTCTTTGTTTGAAGACCTACAAGATATATGAATTAATTTAGCATCAAATTAGAGTTACAATTTAAAATAATGCATGATTTTTTCAATAAATATATATAATATTAAATCACAAAATAAAGTAACAATATACCACAAAAATTTGTTAACCCGGGAGCATCATGAATTGTCCATGATAGGATTCCATGGAATTGAAATCATTTTTTCCCTATTGGTCTAGAGATTTCATACATAGGGACACCAACCCATAACTTCAACAACTCATTGATGAGAGGCTCAATATATACGTTCATATCTTTAACCTGGTACTTACCTATTTGGTTCACCATACTGCATGATTAATTATACTTATCTAGATGTCGTTATATATAAAAGAAATAATTACCATGCATGAAACAAAGAAATGAAATATTTTTTCATACTTTGAAGAAAATAAAAGATAATTAAATACCCGGAACAATCATTGCCAACATTGTGTGCTCTCTCTTGATCGACATCTAAGGAGGAAGGTTATTGTTTATAACAAAAACAGTCCACACTGAGTACGTAGAACAAAGCTCTCCAAATGGATTGACACCATCAACTACCAACGAAAGTCTAACATTACTAGGTTCTTCTTTAAAAATTGGCCACTTTTCTTCGATGTAGTTCAATGCAGAACCATTTGCAGGGATTCGAAGAAAATTGTCTTGACTTTTGTTCTTTGACTTTTGTTCTTTGCATGGAAATCCATAAATTGTGCTATACTTTGGCACCTGAACAACCACTAGAAACGTGGAATTATCGGAATATAATGAAGAACTTTGTGAGGCACCTTCTTTGACGCTTTATCGGTTCGATATCTACTTATTTGACATTGTGGGCATTCATTTTCTAATGCATATTTTCCATAATATATGATATGATCATTAGGACATGCATCAATAGCCTAATAGTCCATTCCAATTTCTTTCGTAATCACGAATATTTCTTGATATGTGCGTGGAAAAATATTTGACGTCGGTAATATAACTTCACCTAACAATATACAAAATTATAAACAATAAGTCAATGTAAGCAATATTGATCATCAATATCTCATCCAATATACTAATTTACAAATTAGAAAACAATAGCAATATAGGAAAAAAAATGAACCTTTTAAGTATTTGTGAACATGCAGGCATAAATAATTAACAAATTAAATACCTTAGTATATGTGTGAGACATGTGTTTGATAAACCATTCAAAACCTTTAGGTTCACCAACAACAATATAACAGATAAAATATTTGTTGTCGAGCCTTCATAAAGAGGTTGATGTGACTTCTCGAGTAGAGGATCAACATCATGACTATCATCCTGGTTGTTCTCGTCCATTGGAGAAAATGTGTCTTGGATCAATCTATGTATCTCATATTCCTAAATTGAATCACTAACATTATCTCCATCCATATCATCATTAATAACTTGATCAACAACTTCAATATTCTGATCTCGAAGTTCATCTCCCTGTAAAGTAGTATTTCTGCTAGTACTTGGCAAATAACTCTCTGGAAGTCGACATTTTGGGGGCATCATCTATATATTTAAAAACAAAATAGAAACTTTAGTGTGTATATAAAATATAAAAATCTCGATAAGAAATATTACTCAAATTCATGACATACTGATTATTATAGAGAATACATTAAATATTGAATCCTCTTACCAAGGGATGCTATTCATAACCCACTTCGGCATGCCCCTTCTCCCTACAAGTTGTTGTTATTAAAAGTCTTTTTTTTTGCAAGCCTATGCAATCATAGCAAGGGAAATAACATTTTCCATCGCCCCTCACCTCTAATGCCGCTCTTAACCGAGAAAGCTTCGTGTCATTTTCGTTCATAATGACAAATCCTTGTCCTGGCAAGTAATTGTCTTACCTACACCATACCAAACAGTAAGTTGTCAATTTTTTATATTTTAGCTACTCCTTTCGATTATGATATGTTTATTTATAGTGACCTACAATCCTCACAATTATTTCTTCTAAGACATTTTCACATGCTTTTTTTTATTATTATCGATTAACTATTAAGATAGATATGCTTCAATTTGTACTATAGAGTATTGTTTACTGAATAACCATGGAAAATAATTACGCACCATTTAATGAAAGTAGTCAAAATTTCTCAAACTTGAATCACTCAACACCATACAATAGCCTCTAAGTTGTTTTGTAGACAAAATGTCAATCTTTGAAATTCACCACTAAAAAAAGAATGCCAACCACTTGTCATCCACAATTGGGTTGGGTTGGTTTAAATTATGACATGTTGATTTGCATCTACATAAAATGGTCACAATTTTATGCTACTTACAATGGTCACGGTTTTATTTTCTAAGACACTTTGGCATGTTCTAATTTTTCATTGTCTAACTAGTAGATTTCCACATGTTATCATAGATTTCGTTATGATTTTTTTATATTTTAGATATTGATCCTTATTAATAGTGTATAAACAAGTTACATCAACTACAAACTAAAKTTAATCACTACATCTAGAATTGCGTGTGATTATAAAAAATTGAGAGAAACAACATCACATATAAGAAAAGGGTATGTGGATTTTATTGAGAAAATTGAAACAAATATACTTTATTTATATTGGAAGACTATGGTATATAATCATAAGTTCATTTGTTAAAGGTGCTTAGTCATAAGCCAAGAAAGTTAAAGGTGGCCAACCATAAGCTAAGATGGTTGAAGGTGGTTACTTAAAAGTGATTGTTATGTGCCTAATCACGACATACATAACATCTTTATAATAAGGTCATATGTGTACAAATGTTTTCTTTATATAATAATGACATATATACCGAACATAAGTTTAGGGTTAGTGTTTATGTATCTTATTGTTATAAACATGAATTTCCTCCCTATCTTATATATACCATAACTTATCATTTATCAATATAAAAATCAACTTCAATATTTTATTCGTGGATATTTCTTCCTTCATTTAATTGAATTACTAAGTGCTAGCCAACCATTAGGTGTGCAAGTATCACAACCATTATTGTCACTGTTATATTATTTTCAATTTATGCAAGTGTGATCCCATTTGGGTACTAGAGATGTAACAATTGGTATCAAAGCTTCAATTAAGCTTTGTTGGTGTTTTTTTGTTAGTTCTTCAAAATAAAAGAGAGAAGAAAATGACAATCAATTACTATCATTTCACCGTTCAGGGTTGAGTTTCAAGACCAATTTCATATCTTTATCAATGAAAAGAGAGAGACATTATAACTACAATTGAAGGGAAAATGGTATGTGGATTCCATAAACCTAGAATATTATGGAATCCACATACCCTTTTCCATAGAATATACTAACTAGATCCAAAAACCGAAGACATGAAATATGGTATTACACATATAATATATTATCAAGGAAAAAACAAGCTACATGAAATTTAGACATTTGAACAAAAATTTACAAGTTAAATGAGTACATCAATAAAAAAAAACATACTAACCTTGCAAGTTCAAAATCCGAGCTATGTAGTTCAAGAATTGGATTTGTTCAACTGGTGGGTGACAGAAAAAATAAGTAGCTCAAACAAAAGCCAAGAACAGTGTCACGACTATAGAAATTGTGTCTCAAAGACTCTTAAAGTCAGGATTATATAGATCAAGTAGTCAACTAGCCATTAACACCGACCACTGAGATAGGAAAAATTTTCGTCGCTATTGCCACGAACTTTAGTGGAAATAGAGATGAAAATTCTGACCAGGTTAAAATAACATTTTTGTCGATATTGCGACGAACTTTAGTGGCAATATCGACAAAAATCCTGCCCCATTTAAAAAAAAGATGAAACTAATGGAAACGTGGAAAAATTTCATGGAATAATCTGCCCATATGTAGTAGTGTTTGGATGGAAATGGGGATATTAAATATCACATCATCTACGACACTACTACCTAGCCATTGAATACAATTCATCTAGTTGGAGTTTGTCCACTTCATTACTCCATTGCAAATTATTAGGTCTTGAGAGCTGCAGAGCTTGACCAACTGAGTACCAAACAAATTCTCAATTAGGTATTCATAGCTTATTTTGTATCTATTAGATAAAACAAGGCCCTCATCTATCCATAAACGATTATGGTTGGAATGAATGCTTAAAAGAGTAGCTTGTTTAGTTGCAGTCCTAGCCTGAAAGTCTCCTAGAAGGAGGATATTACCTTCATTTTTCAAATTATAAATATCTTATTCTAAATTATTATAGGGAAAATTGCTATATAGATTGTTTTTCTTATAAAAAGTAGAATTAATAGGTGCAAAATAGAAAATTTCTATATACATCTTCTTAGCATTGGTGTCTAAACTTTCTATCCAAATGTATTGATTTACAGGGTCGATGTTATGAAGTTGAATGTGAGGAGAAATGTTCTTTCTAATATATAAGCTATGCCTCCTATCCCTCTATGGCGGGACGTTTTGTTCCATGCCAGCCACAAGAAAAATCCTTCTATGTTAGGGACCTTAGACTCTTCATGATCCCAAGTTTCAACTAGATAAATAATATCAATATCACTCGGGATCCAACTTATCATAGGACCTTTGTGCCATGGACAGTTCCAAAAAAGTATCCCAAGTGTCCCAAATTCCTATTTATTATTATCCTAATGGTCTCTATCCCTAACAACAGCTTTTCGATTTCTAATTATTGTCCATTTTCCTTCTTTCATGGCTTCTTTTACCTTTTGAACTTCCTTCCTTAATTTAGCTTGGTCTTCGGGAATGAGGTCTTCATTTATAAATATTCGTGGCCCTTTTAAGCTCCGAGATTTACTCAGTATGCTATATTTATGGTCATTACAACTTACTTTGACATGAATCAACATATATTTGTGATCAATTATTTTTCCTAGCCTCTTTGCTTCTATGAGGTAAGTTGTATCAATTTGTGATTTATTATTTAATTCTTCTTTTAATATTGCTAGTGTAGGCTCTTTTGTTAAGCTTATAGTCAATTATTTTTCCTAGCCTCTTTGCTTCTATGAAGTAAGTTGTATCAATTTGTGATTTATTATTTACTTCTTCTTTTACTATTGCTAATATATCCTCCTCTTGTTATTCTTTTATACCAAAACTTATGAGGTTCAAAACTCTTTTATTGCACTTATTGTCCAATTCAATTAACTTATAAAAATAAATAAAAAAATTAATTTTAATATAGTTTATTTCTCATCTAATTTAATATAAAATACCAACTTTTACAAAAGCATTTATTTAATCTCTTTTCATTATTCATTTTTACAATCTTTATATTAATTTCAAATTTGAAATGGTTAAAAATATTTAATAATTAAATAAAAATATATATTTTTTAATAATTTTAATTTTAAATTGGTTATTTAATTTAATATAAAATACCAATTTTTACAAAAGTTATTCTTTAATCTCTTTTCATTATTGATTTTTATCATTTTTATAGTTTTTCTTCAAAATTATTAATAATAATTTTTTTAATTTTTTATATATATATATATATATATATATATATATATATATATATATATATATATATCAAATTTTTCTCTTATCTTTTTCATTATTTTTTTTTATTTTAAATATTATTCATTTATTTTCTATTTTATTATTTACATTTCACTATATGAAACATAATTTTCTTTATAATTAATAATAATACATTTTTTTTGTAATTGTTCATATTTCATTCAACATTGTATGTAACATAACAATATACTTAAAAGTTATAGTATTAAATAATGATTTAAATTGTAAACACAAAAAAATAAATATGTGTTAATCATGCACTCTCATGATTAAAAAATACATAATAATAGTATTAGATCATGATCTTTAAACTGTAGACTACAAAAAATATTCTTCTATCATTAGATCTCTCACTCCCAATAACTATAAGCCCTCAACCCTTATGTACAATAAAATAAAAATATACATTTTTTTCAAAATATATAAATTTAAATTATAAACATAATTAAATTAAAAAGAAGGATATTGATCTAACTATACACTCTTAAATACCTTAAGATACAGAAACACTCTATCAAATATATATACTTATAACGTTAATTGTTCAGTCATACCTCCATTGAAGAAAAGGTAAACACTATATCCCATTTTTGGAACCCTAAGCCTATGTTTATTAAAGGAAAAAGGTAAACCCTATACCCCATTTTTGGAACCCTAAGCCTATGTCCATTAAAGGAAAGTCTGAGAAGGAATAAATAAAAGAAAAGATAATCAACCGACCGACTAATGAAAATAAAAATAAAAGATAAGATGATCGACCGACTAATGAAAATGACTGATAAACAAAACTTAGAATACCATTTTACATTTTTACCATCCACTTTATAAATTTCCTTTGTTTTTTCTTTCTGTCATTTTCCATTTTTATTCTCTCTTTTCCATTTTTTACCATCCACTTTATAAATTTCCTTTGTTTTTTCTTTCTGTCATTTTCCATTTTCATTCTCTCTTTTCCATTTTCATTCAGACCATAAATTAATATTATTTATTATCCCTGCAATGGGTGACGCCATAACTATATTTGTATACTGTCCCCACGTGAACGTCACGCTCCCCGTTGGTCTTCTCTATAAAATATATCTCTTACTACACACAGGAACCTGCAAACAAACAAACTACATTGCAACTATGACACAGACATGGACAGGGAAGGCTGCCATGTCATGTATTTGATGAGCTGCTGGCATGCGGGCACGAGCCCTCATGGCATGTGGTGCTGACCCGTCAACCGTTATTGTCTACATGGAAGATCACAAATAGACAAAGTGACAACTTCATCAAAGATCCATAACAATTGTCTTGTGGGGCCGCAGGTAGAGATCCACAATGAGAGAATGGATTTAATAGAAGTGCAAAGTATGGCCTGCTTTGACTCCCTTGCCAATAAAAGCTATTAACGATGACGACACTATGAGATGGATTGTTGGTTCACCACTTTGTGTTTAGTTTTTGTTAGTGACATTGCCTCAGCAATTGTTAGAGCAATTGGCAGAGGCCAGCTATTTCCGGGAGAGGCCACTTGTAGAGATTTAGTCTTTTGAGTATTTATTTATAAAAAAAATTTCAAATCTAATAAAAATGTTTCAAGTAGTTTTTACTTTATTGTTAAAGCAATTTGTACTTTATTGTTAAAGCAATTTGTAGATATTAGTTTTGTAAGAACTAAATTAGTGTATTGGTGTATAAGACCTTCTTGTTTAAGGGTAAAGTAATTGAAACATGAAGTTAAAATATTTCAATGGTGTATAGTTAGACTTAAAGCTATCTTGATATCCCCAAGGGAGGATGTCATGGGTTCAAATCTCTTGTACCCCTTGGGATTAGGTCAGTTTAATATTTATAAAGCTAAACAATTTAATATTTTGATTATTAAATTTATTAATTCTTAACTCAAACCTTAAGAGGGTAAGTGATTATTTGCTATTCTTTAGCATTTTGTTTATGTGCTTGAAAAGCATTAAGAGAAGCTTTCCAAGATCATCATACTTTTGTTGAGTTAAGAAGTTAGGAAGGTTGGTAGTGTGAAAAATATTTTGATTTGATGTTTTCTTAATAGTATGTTTATTCTACAAAATTGTGTCTTCCATGTTTCTCCAATAGTTTAGCCAAAACAGAGCATCTTTATTCCATCTTGGCTTAGGTCCATGGTGGTTATGACTCAATTTTGAAGCAATTTTAGGAAGCCTCTTGTCTTCCATGTTGTTTAACTTGTTCTTATACATTAGGTATCTAGTCATAGTCATGTTCTCAATGGGGGAGAGGCTAGTTTCTAAGAGGAGGATGGGATATGGCATATTTCCTTTAATTTTGAGATTATAGGTTATAAATTTCTTTTGTATTTTCTCTATCTTTCTCTAGGATTCACTAGAGATAGTACAACTCCACACTTCACATCCATAGAGAATAATAGATGTAACAAAAGTCTCAAAGAGGAGTTTCTTCTTATCTCAAATCCAAAGATTATGTGATTTACAATTGTTTTAATGCAAAATTCTTAACCCATTTCAGATGTTTTTCGATGAATATCGTCGGACTTTTCAAATAAATTCCAACGTAATAGAACTGGTAACATTTATGCAAAATTTTGGGGTTGTTATTCACTATTTCCATAAAAAAATAAAAAATCAATTCATGATTTTTATCGTAACTATCAGAGAGGAGCAAAGAAAAGAGAACTAAATAGATTAGAGTAGAGTAAAGAGCCGAGGCAGGTGTGATTTTTCAACATTTTTGTTCTTTTTCTTTCTTTGTTTGCTTTACCATGCATAAGAGGGATTTAGGGTTTGATTATTTTGTGCAGGTAGGTAGTTGTTGTTAGATATTAATCATTTCACCGCCTGAATAAACGACGGATCGATGGTTATCTTGACCCTTCAAGACTCGAGGATTTAGCACCAATTTACTAATTGCTCAAGCGGTGGCCACCTTAACTTTTGAAGGCAACGAGATACCATCACCGCCTTCATTAAATCTTTTATCAACGAGATACCATCACCGCCTTGATTAAATCTTTTATCAACAAGATACCATCACCGCCTTGATTAAATCTTTTAGAAGATTGAAGGGGCAATTTTTGAATTTATGTTAGCGTTTAAATACCATAAACGAATTGTAATCTGATGCATCTTGAAAATATTTTGAATCGAAGTCGTTATTGTGCATTCGGAGGTATTCTCTCTGTTTATATTTTGTTTTTATTGAGTTTGTAAACTCATTTTATTTATTGATAAGATTCGATATATTGATTTCAATTTGACTAAAAAGCAGTAATTATTTGGTTTTTATTGATTACGAACCCGGTCCCACATTCATTCGGAGTTTACTTGTTTAAAAGTGTGTGGAGTTCTTTAGTCTCAAAAACCCTGAACCCGAAGTGGTGGGCCCAAAGGTTATTCGCATTTCGCAATTCGACAATTATAGTTTTGTTTTGTTTCTGCATTGGATATTTGTAAATGCCGAACCCCGAATTCCAATAAGTCTTATTTCTCATTCGGGACTTGCTTGTTAAATTTACGTGGTTGTACGTGAGTATTAGATTTCACTGTTCCCCGGATAAACTCGGAAAGACGGGGAGGGGGGGGACAATACGGAACGTAAATACCCGATGGGAGGATCGAATGTTTCAAAATAAAATGAAGTGAACAACTCATCTCTCCTACTTCATTCCACCCCTACGCATAAGTCCTGCCTCGTATTGAGTAGCTCTTGTCCCACTGCAACGAATTCAAGGCCTTTGGGGCTTAAACCTCATTCGAGCAAATTCGACATGAGATTTTATTTTCACTTTCTATAATACATCTCGTTTCGAACATGCAAGGAGCCCCATTTCGGAGGGACGATAGTTTTATACCTTCACAATTTCATGGATCTCGCTATCACCACAAGCCGTTAATACCACTCATAGTCTTATCGTGGTGAAATGAGGATCAATGTCGAGATTGCAAAACATGATATCTCTACATGTATGAGATTTTTACATCACTTGTATATACGAGAGATCTTGTAATTGTCTTCCCATTAGCACTAGAGTTTAAACTCATCTCTATATATAATTGCTTACAATCTATATTACACAAATTGAAATAAATGATTGCCATGTTGTTATGGAAATCCCTCATTAGTTTACACTGTTTAATACATCCAATGGGTTCTCTTTATTTTTTTCTACGTATTATTCACATTCTTACATTGTTGTAGTAGTTGTGTCACTGGATTTATTCACTAAGTTTTTCAAAATTTATATATAATTTATTTTGTTTTAAAATAAAACAAAACAAAATTTGGTGAATAAAAAATTTATGGTAGAATAGAAAGCGACCAAAGAAGAGAAGAGAAAAGAGCGAACTAAAATAGATCAGAGCAGAGCAACGTCGATGTAGGTGTGTTTGTTCATCATTTTTTTTCTTCTTTTCCTTTCTATGTCGTGGAATGTATTTCCGTTCCCGTGTGTTTGACGGCCAATTCCTTAAGTCACAATGCACATGATTCACAAGTCACTGACCAGGTCAACAACTCTATTGTTGACGATGTCGATCAAGTCAATGACCCTCTATGTAGGGTTTGAATGATTTTCAAGTGTTTTTGTTGCTACAATTGTACATAGTTTCTGGCCAATGATCGGTTTTTCGATCATGAATGCACTCGTTTCATTTTGAATTTTTGTTGTAATGCACAAAACCTTAGTGTCTCCCAGGGACATTACCACATGTGGCTTGTTACATCATAAAGTGGATCTTGTTAGAAGTTTTTTTTCTCTAAATCCAGTAACAATAGGTATTTTACTAAGTTATAGTTTTACTTAATTAATTGGTAAATAAATTAGCAACATTATATTTGTCAATGAAGAGGTCATTTGTAGATATTTAATCCTTTTAATCCTTGTAGTAGGTTAGTAAGTGGAGAAACACATTATCTTTTTGTCATAAATTCCTCTCCAAATTTAGTGGGATTTTGTGGGAAGTTCTAATTCTACTTGATTGATGGGAATTTCAATGAAGGGATTTTTTTTAGAGGTTTTGACCAATTTGAACATGGGCCAGTTCACCTCAATTTCAAAAAATGAAAAAAAAAATGAATTCATTGGCTCACTCCATCACTCACCAAGGATGCGTGAGAACTTTTAACAAGAGTAAAGTTAATCGTGTACCAAAAATACCTTTTCTCCTATTTGTAGAAGTTCTATGGATGAGTAGAGTTCTACCATGATCATGTTGTGGAACAATGTCCTTAGATCCTTAGGTTTACCCAATTTTTAATCGATCTAGATTGTCGAAAATTCAACTAGAGTTCCAAATCGATAGGAACTCTTACTTTCTGTATGATCGAATTTTGACCACTCGAGGAAAGTTTGCTACCAAAAAATTTGATGACACCATTTTGACAAAGTCTCTCTAAAACTTTGTGAAAACCATCAATATTTGACCTAAGGTGGGAACCTCCCGTGGGTAATGCACAATGATATTTATTAGTACACATTGGGAAGATATGCATTCTAGTTTATTGCATCGAGGGACACATATTACAAAGCATTACGAATGATATGTGTAATGTCCATGCTCAACATTGAGTTGAGACATTGCATTTAAAGAAAATAATAAAAAATAAATATTTCAAAGGAAACCCTAAATAAAAATAAAATACATACATGGGTGGGTGCAAGCTAATAATGGTCTCTTGGACGCGCTATTGGCAATGAAAACATTGAAAAACACCAATCTGTTAACTTGAAGGGATTATTCAAGGTATTTTTACAATGAATATGAATATGGTATGAAAAGATGAAACATAGGAAATTGAATCAGCTTTCTGAATATATAATTTTTGTATAACTATGTAAAATTTGAGTTTTTCTAATAGTGGTATTTTATTTTTCAAGAAAACTATAATGCATATGTTTTCAAGAGTGTAGGTGTTGAGTAACTTAACAATGAAACTATAATGCACCTCCTGGTATTCTCAACAAGACAGGATGTCAAGTTTGAGTTTTTGGTCAAAGTCAAAGCAATTATGACTTACTCTATGAAGTTAGAAAACAAGTTAGAATGGGATTCTAACTTCAGAGCATGGAATACAAGGATTGACCTCATCCTTTCCAAGAATAAAGTGTTGGATATCGTGAAAGGAAAGATCGTTGAACCATAGTTCAAAGAAGGAAAAGAGAAGGAGCCTCAGAATGTTGCAGTTATGGATAAGTTCATAGATAATGACATCAATTCCATGAGTATCATAGTGGACTCTATAAAATACCACTCGATACCCTACATCTCCCATCTTGACTCATCTAATAAGGTGTATGATTCCCTAACAAACCTCTTCTCAGTCAGAAAAATTGAACAAGTAATGAGTCTTAAGAACGAGCTTCGTGACATGAAAATGAATGATGATGAAAAAATAACATCATACTTTGTGAGAATCTCTTAGTTAAGAGATCAAATACAACTTATTGAAGAGATCATTTCAGAGAAGGATCTAGTAAATATAGTACTCAATGGTCTTCCCAATATATGGGATGCATTTTCCGCAAGCATGAACACAAGGAAGGAGTATCCTACATTTGAAGAACTTTGGACTTGTTGTGAAAAATAAGAATCAAGGATTAGTGCAAAAGAGAAACCCCAAAAGAAATACGGTGATTAATCCTTCATAGAAAGGTTCAATAATTTCAGGAATAAAAATATGTTTGGCTCCAGGAAGAAACCAAATCAAGAGAAAGATATGTCAAAAATACAATGCTTCAATGGTCGAAAATATGGTCACTACAAGAATCAATGTCCCAAGTTAAATAAAAGGAAGGAAACACACGAAGAATCAGTTTTCGAAGAAATGGAACCCTCAAAGAAGATCAAGAAGGATAAAACAAACTTGTTCTTCTAAGACAAGGTAACAATATTCTTCATAATTCTTGTACATACCATGTTCACATAGCTTTTGTACATATCTTGCATATATATTTCTTATAAGATAATATGTTCAAGGAGAAACTATACCTATGGAAGAACAACAAGATAAGGATTGCTATCACAATGACTACAAGTCAAACAATACACATGAAAGGATGAAGTACATAAACAACCCCTGGTAACAATTCATGTGGAAGCTATTACGTAATTAACAACTACATCAAACTTGAAGAAACCTAGAAGAAGTAAAAACAGAAAGAAGTCAGCAATCGAGAGGAAATTGGAAAAAGACTTGTGACACTTTGCAGAAGGAAATAAGGATGTAGACAGAAGCATGGAATTTGTTAGATGGAGGGAGCCGATTATATAATTCCAAAAGAAGAGTGTAACATCCCCATCCATCACCAGGCCGACAATGCCACTACTTAGCTCTAACTTAGCTACGATACCAAACGACAATGTCCCTAACCATTCAACAGGTCGAGTAACACTACCATGCAGAACATTCACAGATATATATAACATGCATTTTAATTGAAATAAAAAACATAACACAGATTTATTGCTACCATACAGATTCAAATGTAATAGACAATAATTCATATACGCAACAAAATACACGATAACATTCAAGCATTACATGTATGCATAACATAAAATTAATCCCATAAATTATACTTATGTTTCAACTGGAATAACGCCACCAACTGCATGCAGACCTTCCACAAACCTCCCAACCTTAGACCACACTGCTCATCACTCTCAGCAGTAGGTCACCCCCAAGATGGGACTAAGATCCACTCAAAAAGGGAATCCTAGGCTACGCAAGGTCAATAAGAAGACACACAATTTATGAGGAAGGATTCACTCCTAGGATCCACTTATGCCCACTACTCACATACTCTCATTCCCCACATTCCTGTCCCACCCCGGGAGTATACACCTTCACTATCACATAGTCCATCGGCTACTTCACCTCCCTTTCCTTGGGCTTTAGCAGCATGTCGAACCAGAATTCTCAGAGCTTTGTAGCAGCTACGGGACCCCTTCCAGTAGAAATCACTTCCACAACACATTCTCTCACTTGGAGAGATCTTCTTACAGGCCTGACAACCTGCCTCTTCAACCACAACCACCTCTCTCACCCAGAGAGAGTGTTTCACATAGGCTTGACAACCTACTTCTTCAGCTCTGTTCCTGCACAAGGAGGACAAAAACAAGGCTTAGCAATGAATAGACAACGGTGGCAAGCCAATCCACACTCAGCCAAGGGACTGCATGGCCATAACAACCCACAGTTATAACACACATGACATATACAATTACGAGATGCTCAGGTTTCACAGAAGACGCGGGTCGACTTCATGGATCTGATTTTCATAGGTGCATGGCTATGCAGAGGTCTATTGCAGAGACCAAACGGGTTCTCGGGGAGGATTCTAGCGAACTCCAACAAAGCATGGAAGGATGGGCACGCCAAATCACAACACGACTGACTTATTCAGTTTTAACTACATGTGCCTAGGTCGACACATGTCTTCTTGGAGTTGCATGCACTCCATTTTGTATACGTTCCTTTCCCAGGAACTTGGGACAACACTCATCAATTGTCCACCTTAGCCTTTTAGGAAATAATAATAAATTATTATCCCCTTTAGAGGTAATCCCCCTAGCTTATCCCCTAGGCCCAACACTTAGCCTCCTCCCTTACCCAACCTTGTGAAACTTAGTCCCCCGTCACTCTTTCTTCATGGTCAGTCTACACACATCGATGTTTTTATATTAACAAAGTGCATAATTACATGTATAGAATAGGCTCCTAACATTTAACACCTAGTCTCTCTGGCCTACTTGCACATAAGATCACCATCTTATAATTGCTCGGATAACCAACCTACAAAACATGTTTACTATACATAGATATAATTGGGGCTCGTCCTTGGGGTATTACAATCCCCTCCCCTTATTTTTTCACCATCCACAATGCAACTTACTTACATAGCATCAACAAGATTTCTAAAATCTTCAAAAATATGTGGGTTTTCTGCTCCCCTAGCATCCTCATGCTCCCATGGCATGTCCTCAGGACCGTACGAGGTCCACTAGACCTTTACAATCCCTATGGCTCGAGTTCGGAGATTCTTTCTTTTCCGGTCCAACATGCGCACGAGATACGCTTGCAAGACGCCTTCTTACTCCACTTGAATCACATTCCAATCGATTACATGATTAATATCAGGTATATATTTCTTAAGAAATGAAATATGAAACACATTATGTACAATCATGGATGCAGGTAATGCAAGCATATATGCAATTGCCCCAATCCTTTCTACGATTTCAAATGGCCCACAAAATCTGGCTGCCCACTTCGAACAGTTTCCCAACTTCAGGGAAATTCTATTGGCTTTCAATTTCAAGAAAACATAATCACCCACTTTAAACTCTCTGTGGGTTCTATTATTAGCAGTATAAATTTTCTGCATGTCTTGGGTAGCCTTTAAATTCTGCTTAATTTTTAGCATTTTCTCTTCCATTTCCTTCAACAACTCTGGCCCAACCACTTCTCTATCAACTGGATTATCCCATATTACTTGAGTATTGTACCTTCTGCCATAAAGTGCTTCAAATGGGCTCATCTTCAATGATGCTTGATACCCATTGTTGTAGGCGAATTCAACGAATTGTAGGTAGTCTTCCCATTTAGATGGTTTGTCCATCACATACATCCTTAGCATATCTTCTATCACTTGGTTCACCCTTTCCATATTCCCATCAGACTCAGTATGATAAGAAGTGTTGAAGTCCGGATTTGTTTCGAATCCTTTGAACAACCCCTTCTAGAAATTTGAGGTAAATTTTGGGTCCCTGTCAGACACAATTTCCTTGGGAATACCGTGAAATCATGTTACTTCTCTCATAAAAATATCAACAACGTTAGCTTCCTTGTGAGTAGTCTTTAATGGAATAAAATGGGAAGCCTTCGTAAGCTTGTCCACCACCACCATGATTGAATCATGTTGCTTTCCAGTCCTGGGAAATCCTTTGATGAAATCCATTGTCACTACCTCCCACTTCCACTGAGGAATGGGTAAAGGATTTAGCAACCCTACTAGGTGCATATGCTCAGCTTTCACCTTCTGGCATTCCATACATCTAGCGATGTATTCTGCAATTTATTTCTTCATACCTGGCTAAAAGTAATGTCTCTTGACTGCTACCACAGTTTTATGATATCCAGGGTGCCCTGCATAAGACACATTATGCATTTCATTCAAAATCATAAGTTTCAAGTCCTGTACATTAGGTACATAAATTTTGTTCTTGTACAAAAGTGTTCCATCAGCTTCCAATTTATAATTTTCCACTTTCTGTGGCATCTCACCTTGTTGTAGCTTTGCTACCAAATCCCTATACTGCAAATTTGCATTTGCAGCCTCTGAAATTATGCCTTTAATATCAGCTTGGTACATGCCAATGGCAGTAGCATGAAATTCATGAACTCTCCTACTGAGTGCATCAACCACTTTGTTCTCTTTTCCTTTGGTATGATTGATATCAAAGTCATACTTACAAAGAAACTCCAACCACCTACTCTACCTATCATTCAAGATTCGTTGATTAAACAAATACTTCATACTGTTATGGTATGTCCTTAGCTCGAACCTCCTTCTTGTGAGGTAATGCCTCCATTTCTTCAGAGTGTGAAATATGGATGGCAACTCTAAATCATGAGTTGCATAGTTCCTTCCGTTCTCTTTCAACTTTCTGGATTCATAACAATTTATGAATCCCTTCTGACTAAGGACTCCTCCCAGTCCTTCTTTGCATGCATCTGTACACACTACAAAGTCTTCATTCGGATATGCAATCCTTAGGATTGGAGCACTGGTTAGCAACTGCTTCAATCATTGGAATATTTTCTCACATTCCTCTATCCATTGAAATGTATTCTCCTTCCTTTGCAAGGAAGTGATAGGGTGAGTTATCCTTGAGAACCCTGCAATGAACCTTCTATAATGACCAGCTAGACCCATAAAGGATATGATTTCTATCACATTCTTTGGTGCTGACCATTCTTTGATGGCCTCAATCTTCTTAGGATCCACATCTATCCCATCCTTTGAAATGATATGCCCCAAGTAATGGATCTTCTTTTGATAAAACGAGCATTTTCTCAATTTGGCATACAACTGGTGCTCCCTTAGCACCTGCAACACCATCCTCAGATGTTTTTCATGCTCTACCTCCGAATTGGAATATACCAAGATGTCATTGAAAAAGACTATGACAAACTTGTCCATATATTTTATGAACACACCATTCATTAGGCACATAAAAACAACGGGTGCATTCGACAACCGAAATGACACCACTATGAATTCATAGTGACCATACCTTGTTCTGAAGGTGGTCTTGCCAATGTATTCATCCTTAATTCTTACCTGGTGGTAACCTGGCCTAAGATCTATCTTTGAAAATATCTTGGCATCTTTCAACTGATCAAAGAGATCAACGATCCTCGGCAAATGATACTTGTTCTTAATGGTCACTTTGTTCAACTATGTGAAATCGATGCACAATCTCAATGTCCGATCCTTCTTCTTCATGAACAAGACTAGGGCTCCCTAAGGTGACACACTTGGGAATATATACCCCTTCTTGAGAAGCTCTTCAAGCTACAATTGCAGTTCTTTCAGCTATGGTGTACTCATTCTGTCAGGAGCTTTCGACAATGGAGTTTCTCCAGGCATTAGGCTTACCAAAAAGTCAATATCTCTTTTCAGGGGTAATCTTGGTACCTCCTGGAATACATCTCCGAAATATTTTAATATTGCATGGTATTCAATGTTTGAGACCTCATCCTTTTATGCTTCCTCCACATGGGCTGCAAATAATTGATAGCCTTTTCTATAGCTCTTCTTTAGCTGCATTGCTGAGATTTCTCTGACAGCAACTACTCTAGGAATTCCTTGAACTATTCTTTGATTCCCTTCCTCATCCAGGAAAGTGACTGCCTTGTTACGATAGTCTAAGATGGCATGGTTATGGTCCAACCAATCCATCTCAATTAGACAGTCATAGGAACCTAAAGGTAAAACATTCAATTCATCCTTTATGCTCAATCCATTCATGTCCATTGGACATGACTTAACCAACTCGACAACCTTTCTCTTGGCTCCTGTAGCCAACTGCACTAACCAATATTTCTCATGCTTTCTTCTTGGTAAATGAAAACTTTCCACCATTCTAGGATCTATGTAACTATGACTAGCTCCTGAATCAATTAAAATAGAAAAGGCATGGTTGTTGATCATACCTTCCACTTCAATCATGTGTGATTGAAATTCATCTTGCTTGTTGTCTAGGGATGGATAGATCCTTGGTATTATACTGCCCATGTCCTCCACTATTTCATCTTGTTGAACATTATGGACAGCTCTCACTTTGTCATTTCTGTGGGGGCAGTCTCTGTACCTATGATTTCCTTTACAACCCCAACATTCCATAGGTGTCTGCCTTGGAAATTGCCCACCTACTTCAGCCTTCCTAGGCTCTCTAAAACCTGACTGTCCTTGAGGACTATTCCTGAAAAAGGGTGGTTTGTTTCCCTTCTGCCTCTGTTCTTTCTTAAACTTGTTCTGGCCATCCCAAGCCTTCCAAAAATTAATATTTTATCTTTGTTGTTCACATAAGCATTTCACTCTTCTTATAGTTTCTTCCATAGTATTAGGGTCATCATACTAAATCTTGTCCCCAATGGAAGGTGGTAGTCCACTCAAATACCTTTGAATTTTGATAGTCTCATCCTTGATGAAGGGAACATATTTCAACAACTCCAAGAACCTTCGTTTGTATTCATCAATGGACATGTTTCCCAGCTTGAGTTCAAAGAACTCTTTCATCTTTCTGTCATAATATATTTTGGTCAAGTATTTATTTTCGAAATACCTCTTGAATTCTTTCCAGGTAACATCTTTCTCTTAAATGTATTGCACCTGCACAATCTTATCCCACCACATGGATGTTTTTCCTTTAAATTGATACATTGCAATTCTTCCTTCTGCATGAGAGGAATAATTCTGCAGTTGGAAATATTTTCTCATGCCAAGAAACCATGTCTCAACATATTCCTCCTTCTTGGTTCTCCATCAAACATACAAGGATTAATTTTGTTCATTTATCCCTTCAGTTCATCCACTCCAAATCTCCTATGTTTTCTGGTAGGAGATGGGCTTGAACTACTGCGTGCCTCCTTATTGAGATGTTTCAGGGAGTGACGATAATGCTTGTTAACACTTCTTGATCTTCTTTTTTTCCCAGGGGGATCACGACTCCTTGTTTTTCTTGAATCACCTTCCTTATCCAACTTCTTTTCGATCCTTTCCAGGCTCTGCATCAACTTTAGGTTGAATTCTCCCTATTGATCCCTAGCTTTCATGAGATTTTTGATATCTTCTTGGTTATTCTAGGCATGTTTCTGCAATCGATCAATGATTTTCATCATATTCCCTTCCTTATCTATATCTTCTCCATGTCCATTGGATTTCGATCCTTCAACTCCCAAATGGACATCCATTCCTTTTTCTTCATTCTCTGAACTGGACGCAGTCTGCGCCTCTTCCATTTATTTGCACTCAGTGCCAACTCTATTCGGTTCTGGCACTTGTTAAACTTATGCAAACACAATGTGCAGACAACCATAATTTTTTAGGCCATCATTCCTTAACAAATCCCACAACATTCATAAACGAATCTGATTCAAGAAAACATTTAGTTTTCATTCTCTATGATTCTCGTTCAATCAAGAATCCCCATAGATTTCTTCTTTCGGAGCTCTGCTTTGCTATAATTTTTGGACATTAGCCCCTTTTTTATTAGATCCCAACCCGATGCGATCAAGGGTTGTGACCAAGCGCTATATCGATAGGTTCTTACTCAAAAATTTGGGTTTCATAAACCTTCATAATACATCACAAAAAACTCTTGGAGTTCTGAATTAACGAACTCGTGAAGTAGGGCATATCAACCGTCCACGACTACTCGAAATCCAACGACTGACACTTGTTGTGGAACTACAAGCATGTGATCTCCGAGACTTCAGAGATTCGAAGCTTCGGGACTTCGGAGGATTTCACATTTGCACACCCCCAACGCCCCGAACCATGAATTTCCGAACACTTCCATGACACTTTTGTTGACGTCATTACATCACATCACTTACGCTTTTCCAATTGTGGGGGCATGCAATGGTGGTTTGGAATAACCTGCCTTTCGTCCTGCAATTCCTCTGAAGCTTACATGTAACCCCCTAGAAAAACTATGGTTTGGATTGCGGGACCGCCTTGGAGAATTAACTCCCATGGAAATTGGGTCCTCTCAATGCCTCTTGGTCGTCGATATTGATGTTTCGTGATCAACGCCAATGTGGGTCCTCTCACATTTAACTATGTTATTCAACCTTAGGACCTACATAGTACAACTGTAAACATTCTGAGAGAGGTAAGGTGGTAGGTATAGGAAAGGTCTACATCACCCCAGGTGACATCATCCGACCCCACCACATCTACTCTTTCACTTCAAAACTTTGGGCTTCGGAAGTTTGTGCATCAACACTTTCCTCCTTTCCCAATTGGCGTAGTTCTGAACTCTCCCTAGTTAATCGATGATCCTTTTCTCTCTCGCAACCAACAACCGAGATCCACTTCGTGATTACTTGCTTCGGAGGTGTTCACCTCCGTTCACTTCCATTTTTTTTCGATTTTGTGAATTCTAAAGGGTTCTCGTGACTAACCCGTGCACGAATTCTTAAGATCTAATGATCGTAAAAGGGTTTCCCTTCCTTCCAAACAGATCCTACAACCCACATTACTCTGTGGTCCAATAGCACTTATGTCATGGTTTTACGATACCGTTACTCCTCCTGAGCTTCGTAACATGACTAAGGTAACTTCTTGGCACTGAGGAAGGTTCTGAGGTTTGAAATTAGTCCCTCCAGACGCAATTTCCACCTGAAACCTCGGGTCCAATGACCACTTATCCAACCCATCCAGGTTCGACGTTGAAACCTTGTCTCTGAACTCGAATTTTTTCTCTTTCGACAACAATTCACTCTGAAAACTTTATCTTATTAACCACTAACATGGCCCATCCAGGCTCAATGTCGAAACCATGCTCTGATACCAATTTGTAACATCCCCATCCATCACCAGGCTGACAATGTCACTACTCAGCTCTGACTTAGCTGTGATACCAAACGGCAACGTCCCAGACCATTCAACAGGCCGAGTAACACTACCATGCAAAACATTCATATATATATATATATATATATATATATATATATATATATATATATATATATATAACATGCATTTTAATCGAAATAAAACACATAACAAAAAGTTACTTCTACCATACAGATTCAAATTTAATAGACAATAATTGATATATGCAACGAAATACATAACATTCAAACATCATAGGTATGCATAAGATAAAAATAAGACCATAAATTATACTTATCTTTCAACTGGAATAACACCACCAAATGTGTGCATACCTTCCACGAACCTCCCAGCCTTAGACCACACTACTCATCACTCTCAGCAGTAGGTCTCCCCTGAGCTGGGACTAAGCTCCATCGGGAAAGGGAATCCTATGCTAGGCAAGGTCAACAGGAAGACACATAGTTTATGAGGAAGGATTCTCTCCCAGGAGTCACTGAAGCCCACTTCTCACAGAATCTCATTCCCCACATGCCTGTCCCACCCTAGGAGTATACACCTTCACTGTCACACAGTCCATCGACTGCTTCACCTCCCTTTCCTTGGGCTTCAACAACAGGATGGACCAGAATTCTTAGATATTTGTAGTAGCTACTAGACCCCTTCAACGAGAACTCACTTCCACAACACACTCTCTCACCTGGAGAGAGTTTCTCATAGGCTTGACAACCTGCCTCTTCAACCACAACCACCTCTCTCACCTAGATAGAGTGTTTCACACAAGCCTGACAACCTGCTTCCTCAGCTCCGTTCCAGCACAAGGAGGACAACAACAAGGCTTAGCAAGGAATAGACGACAGTGAAAATCCACACTCAACCAAGGGATTGCATGGCCACAACATCCTACAGTTATAACACACATGACATAAACAAGTATGGGATGCTTAGGTTTCAAAAAAGACGTGAGTCATCTTAACAGAACTGATTTTCAGAGGTGTGTGGCTATGCAGAGGTCCAGTGCAGAGACCAAATGGTTTCTAGGGGAGGATTCCAACGAACTCTAGTGGAGTATGTAAGGATGGGTGAACCAACTCACAACACGCCTAACTTCTTCATTTTTAACTGCATGCGCTGAGGTTGACACATGTCTTCCTGGAGCTGCATGCACTCCATTTTGCATACGTTCCTTTCCCAGGAAATTGGGACAACACTCATCAATTTTCCACCTTAGCCTTTTAGGAAATAATAATAAATTATTATCCCCTTTAGAGGTAAGCCCCCTATCTTAGCTCCTAGGCCCAACACTTAGCCTCCCCCCTTACCCAACCTTGTGGAAACTTAGTCCCCCATCACTCTTTCTTCTTGGTCGGTCTACACACAATGATGTTTTTATATTAACAAAGTGCATAATTACATATACAAAACAGGCTCCTGGCCTTTAACACCTAGGCTCTCTGACCTACTTGCACATAAGCTTACCAACTTACAATTGCTTAGCTCACCAGCCTACAAAACATGTTTACAATACATAGATATAACTGGGGCTCATCCTTGAGGTATTACAAAGAGCATGCATTCATGCATGAAGCAAGGATTAGGAGCGAGATAATCATGAATAATATGATCCATTTAATATTATGAAGTATCTATCCATGGTAGCAACCATGAAAATCAACACATGTTCAATTTGACTTTAGAAGAAGTCTTCTTTGAAAAGAATCCTTAAAATATCCCTAGTTATCCATCCACATCCATGATCCTATGATGAAAGGAAGAAGTTGGAATCTTTAGGGCATAGAATCTATAGAAAACTCCATGGACCCAAGAGCTAAACAAAAACATGAGGAAGAACATGAAGATTCCAAGAGAGAAAGAAAATCCAGAACAACCAGTCATTATATCGAGAATTACAAGGCTACTAGCTTGATCTAAACCCTCTAGAAGAAATCAAGCAGAAGAAATGGAAGTTGTGATAAGGAACAGTGTATGTAAGACTTATGAATGGAAGAATTGCGAGATCCAGAACTAAAGGTTCTCCCGGATGGAGGGAGAAGACTATGATGATAGCATGTTCTAGTAAACCAAACATATCTCTACATGAGCCATTATATCTTCTACAATATCCATGGGTTGGATTTTACATGAGATGAATGTAAGGAATGTTCTCCTCAACAGAGTAATTGAACAAGAAGCGTATGTAGAGAAACCTCAAGGTTTTGAGTTATACCAGAAAGAGACTCTTGTATGCAGATGGAAGAAGATCTTGTATGGATTCAAACAACTTGGTGCAGAGCCTCCAATGCACAATAGAAGCGTGGTGAAAACTTTCTATGACAGAGATATTGTATCAGAATTGTTACTCATAAGTCCAGGATAATGGTTTGCTAATCAATGAAAAAAATCTCATGATGACAAAAGAAGTACCACTTGGATATGTTCCAGTTTGAGCCTTGCCACGATGTTATTGAGCTAGCAATAAACAAAAGAGTCGAATCCAACTATGATATACTGTAATGATCAAAGCCATATGAAGCCTTCAAAGGAAAACCAGTGTTCCAGACAGGCCAAAGTACAGTGAGATCGAGCATTACATTCTTTGTGATGAAGTCCATAAAAGAGAAGTGGTTCTCCAATATATCTCCACAGATGAGCAGATAAAAGATATTTTTTGTAAAGCCTCTGTCCAAGATGAAGAAGTTTGCGTACTCAAGAAAAAAGATGGAGCTCGTGGAGACGATTTCCTTATTGAAAAGGGAATATATGACTCCTAGGTTGGGAGGGAGAACTAATGTGTTATTGATTTATGGATAGTCATTTTTTAGTTCGAAAAATGGTCCAAGATGAGCAGTTCATTTCCATTTCGGAAAGTGGTTTGAGATTTCTAACGGACATGCATTTTCCAGTTTGGAAAATGGTCCAGATCGAACAATTATTTTCGTAATGAAAATGGTTAGATGGATTGTTTATGTACCATAGACATCGATTCCCCTTGTGGCCAGTGTGGGGGAATGGTCTAGAAGAGTCTCTATTATTGGCAGTCACTCTAGTAGTGGTCAAGAAGACTAGTCCACCTCATCGGATAGTCATTCTTTCGAAGCTCACAGTTGTGAGAAGTTTTGAAGAATGATCTATTTTGGAGGTTGGTGCAGGACAATCACTTCCTTAGGAAATGGTCTGAACAGTCATTCCCCAGGGAAGATTCATTATCTCCAGGTTGCACCTTGTTTAGTGCCAGAGGAATGGCCCAGATAGGTGAATGGTCCAGGTTCAAAAAGCAGGGACATACATTCTCTAGGGAAGACTCATTCTCTCTATGTTTCACTTTGTTTAGTGCCGGAGGAATGGCACAGATAGGTGAATGGTCTAGGCTCATAAATTAGGACAATTATTCTTCTATGCTTCAGATGAATAGTCTAGTAGCTCATGACTGATGTTTTACCTTCTAAGGGAAGATGCTCTTCCATATCTCACGGATGTGAGTGGAAGAATGGCCCAGATGATTCAGTTTATATCATGAAATTTTTTTAATGTGCAGGTTGATATCAGATGATATAATTGCAGTGGATATTGTATGTCTCTGGACAATAGATGTATGTTATTATGGTAGATGTGTTCCACTAGTTGTGACTATGTGCCATTGATTAAGTAGTTGTGTGCTACTTGGTGTTGTAGTGTACCACTAGATTATAGTTGTGTACTACTATGGATAGACACAATCATGTCTATTGAATGGCATTGTTTTGATTGCCAGGTAGACCATCAATAGTGTTGAAAATGATTATCAACCAGATAAATAGTCAGTGTGCTTGTGGAAAAACATTCTCCAGGTAGAGAATGATCCAGATAGAATAGATTGTTGGTGGACGGGTATTCTCTCTTAAGAGAATGGTCCAGGGTGACAGTTTGTTGACATGGCATGGATTAGTATTTGTTTTTCTAAGGCACAGATTATGGCTCGATTAGGAAAATGGTTCAGGACCAATATTTTCTAAGGCATATAGGTTGAGACAGATCTCTATGAATTGATTAGAAAATAGTCCTAGATTGACATTCCTATAGGAATGGTCTCTACAGTTCATGGTGCATCCTTTTATCATCTATTGGGATAGTCATTCTTCTAGGACATATGTCCAGATTAGAAGAATGGTCCTTGTATCACTCCTTGGAGTGGGTGACTTATTCAACAACATGTCTTATTACTCAGATGGAGTATGGTTTCGAGAGTTGATGCAGTTGATGTTATTAGATGAAACTGATAGTGATGATGGTGATTGTACTCTAATCTTGAGATAGTCCATACGACTATGATGATGCTATCAGTTCAATGGTATGTTTTTGCTCAAGACCATTTCCTTCAATACCTCCCTAACTAGGAGGGAGTGTTGATATTATGGTAGTTGCGGGAGGTATTTACCTCCACGTGTAACCCCGACGAGAATAGAATATTTCGTGAAGCAAGAAGAAACCCTAAATAGTTGGTTAATAAACCTAGAAGACAAGTCGACTCAAGAGAATGATTTGTATTAAGTTATTAGCTTCCAAGAGAATAAGTCGGCCCAGTTAAGTGACTTGGAGGACTATAAATAAAGGGAACTTGAGCTCATTTGTACTCACTTCTCATAGCTAGATAAGGAAGTGATGCACAAGTTGGAAGAAGAGCTGGAGTTGCAGCTGTTGTAATTAGCAGATTTTGGTTTTGACTTAGACTCTCTCTTGGTTATGGTTTGGACTTTCTGCTTGGCCTCTTTTGGTTATTCTTGATTGCTGTGCTATCCCTAGAGAGAGGTGTGGCAACTTGTTTGGCTATTAAGCCTAGGGATTGCTTCCAAAATGATTCTCCATCAAGGTTAAGGTGCTCGGGGGTGGCTCCAGCCTATGGTTGGGTGACAATATTGCTATATTGTCTATGGTTAAATGATCACATCCATTACTTTCTAACGCTTTGAAACCTTTTGAGTCTAAAATTTTGGCATCCAGTACTTTGATATGAGTTCTTATACTCCTAAAAATTTCACAGTATAAACCTTCACTATAAAAAGTTATAGCACAAATACCAAAATGAGTTGTTTAATACTACCTTCACGATTAGTAAAAATCTCCAACTTCCACAATATATATCTCAAAAACTATAATAATTCAAATTTTGAAACTTCATCCACATGTACTTTTCTATGTCTCCTTAGGATTCTGAAAGTTTTAGAATTTGAAACTTCACCGAATTTTTTTTGTAATGAAAATAAAAAGATGGCTCGTTTGAGACTAATTTTAGGACTGGTCACAAACCCTAACTTCCATAAGATATATCTTCGAAAATATAATGAACCAGATCCTGAAATTTTTAACACGTGTTCTTCGCTATATTTCCTCAGTATCCTAAAAATTCATTATCTGAAATTTCCCAAAACAAAATTTATAGGAAAAATCCCAAGATGACTCATTTAAAACTGATATCAAGATGAGTCAAAAACCCTATCTTCCATAGGCTATATATATGAAAGTATAGCGGAAAAAACCTAAATTTTTTATCATAGATACTTGGATATGTCTCCTAACTAACTTCAAAATTTTGTTCTCTAAAGCCTCCTGGAAAACATTCCAAGATGACTCGTTTGAAAAAAAAAAACCCTAGGATCAATGCTCTGATAGCAAATGTTATGAACCAACGTCTCAAGAATGATACAAAGTCAATGAATAATAATCGACTTCAAGATAGAAACCTCTGTTTACAATATATTAAATGTACAAAATCAGATAAAATGATCCTAAGACTAGGTCTCCTTGATATATATATATATATA
>ML778101.1:1263517-1286545 GCA_009831015.1 Picea engelmannii | reverse complement strand
ATATATATATATAGAGAGAGAGAGATTATTATTATTATTATTATATATATATATATATATATATATATATATATATATATATATTGTGGGATTTGGTGGAATCAGCTATTAGTTTAGCAGATACTTCGGTGATACATATTTACATATGTGAACATTACAAACAAGATAAATTGAGGATTTCTCATTGGTGACTTCACATAATAAATTCATGGTGCATTACATATTAAAAAATATTTTAATTTCATTTTTAACTTTTAAAATTTATTATTAATGATTTTTTAAAAGAAAATTGCTTTTTAGTAAACACTGTTTTGTAGATTTTTTTATATTTATTATTTTTACTCTTAGAATATTTATTATATGTATCTAATTTCTACTATTAAAAAAAAAGTGTTGTTTATCATAATTTATTTGAACTTTGAGTTAGGATTATTAAAAATGTTTTTATTTCATTTTTTAGAAATCAAAAGATCATTTAATTTTTAGATTTTTTTATAAAATGTATGGTCATTTATATTGTTTGTTTAAAGATCTTCAATATTTATCAAGATTTTTTTTATAAGGTACAAGGATTAAAGATGTATTACCACACTTCTTCATGAGATGCTTCACTTCCATAAAAAAATTCACAATGACAAATCCCTTCTCCTTATTAATTCAAGGCTCACACCTCTTACTTTCAACTTACATCTCTTACTTCCAGCCAACCAATAATTTAAATAAAAAAAAATGAATTATAGATTACCAAAGACCCATCTAACTTCATAAGATAAGATACTTTTTACACAATATCATGAATATCTCCCAAGTATAGAATATGTTCACACAAATAATTTCAAACTTTGTGGAAATGGCTTCCTTAAAAATTTTGTGTCTTCACAATCCCTTCTCCTCTTCTTTAACTTTTGGTTACTTGAATCCCCAAATATGTATACCTTTAACTTGATTTATAAACCCCTCACCCCTTAATACCATCCAATATATTGAATTATATTTTTGAATTGTATTTTGGCTAATTCTATGAATATGTGTTACCCTTTCTACTGATTTTTTGGCCATGAAAAATGAAATATTTATAATTTTTTAAAATATAAGATATATTAAAATTCATATTTACTTTGTTAATTTCAATTTACAATAAAAAAAAAAACAAATTGTAAAACATGATTTAACATGATTTTTACTCTCAAATTAGGTATTTTAAATCTTAAAATCCTAGTTTGTTTCATCAAATATTAATGTACTTCTTGCCAATATCCATGACACATCTTCACAAAATTACCCTTTTAATTAGTTTTAAAACCCCAATATGAAGCCAAGTGATATGATACTTTTATGTAGTTTTAAAACCCTAATATGAAGCCATGTGATATGATATTGGTTTATCTTCACTCATCCCACCAGTAGTATACTTTTCTTGGAAGGGTGATACGATACTTTTATGTAGTTTTAAAACCCTAATATGAAGCCATGTGATATGATATTGGTTTATCTTCACTCATGTGATATGATATTGGTTTATCTTCACTCATCCCACCAGTAGTATAAATTTCTTGGAAGGGGAAGAAGAGACAAATCATATTCTTACTATCAATAAAGAAACTCAATTATTCTAAGTCCATTGAACAATAGAAAACAACTACAAGTACAAGCTAAAATCAAATATCTGTCAATTGGATATTAGTTGAATATACATAAGAAAAAAGAGAAGAAATAATGCAAAAATAGAGAAATGTGATCTCGAACCTTTTGATCGAAAAAAACCCAACTTGCCTCAAAACAAGAAGGTTCTTCTAGGTAGTGGAAGGGGTTAAACCCAACTTGCCTCAAAACAAGAAGGCTCTTCTAAATAATGAAACAATGGATTTCACGGTTCTAAACATGTGGGAAAGAAGACACAAACTAACTAAAAAAAATCATAAATTTTAATATATTATTATATAAATTAATAATAATTTTATAATATTTCCTTTTACAATAATACTTTTAATAAGTGTAAATTTATTTTTTAAAACCATGTCATTAATCTCAAACTGATTTTTAAAAAATCAATGAGGCAATCATGAATGCCTAGACTTAAAACTATGCTTGAGGGGACGATCTATTGGAATGATTTAAAAAAAATGCAATACCCATACCTATGGAATGTGTAATTAAAAAAATTATCCAATTTCAGTTAATCATTTTAATATTGAAGTATAATTTTTAATATATAAATTATCCTATTTTATTTATATATAGTTTTGGAGGAAGTGGCTTTATACAAATATCTTGGAATTGATATTCAACAAAAGCTCAATTGGAATTATAGCATTGAGAAAATGATTATTGGGGGATGGAAAGATTATTATGGGCTTGAAAACAATTGTAAATCAGTTGATCTTTGGAGTTGGCATAAGATTAAACTCCTCTTTGAGACTCTTGTTACACATGTTATTCTTTATGGATGTGAAGTCTGGGGTTGTAGTATCTCTCATGAATCCTCGATAAAGAGATAAAATACAAAAGAATTTTATAACATATAATATCAAAATTAAAGGAAATGCACCCTATCCCATCCTCCTCTTAGAAACAAACATCTCCCCCATTGAGAGCATGGTCATGACTAGATACCTAATGTATAAGATCAAATTAAACAACATGGAAGACAAGAGGCTTCCTAAAATTGCTTAAAAATCAAGTCACAACCACCATCAACTCAAGCGAGGATGACATACAGATGCCCGGTCTTGGCTAAACTATTGGAGAATCATGGAAGACACCATTTTGTAGAAAAAAAGATACTATTAAAAAAAATGTCAAATCAAAATTTAAGGAGAAAATGTTGTGTGATAAAGCGTTAGAGGAAAAAAGAAAATTAAGGTATTATAAGGATGTAATGAACCCTAATCTAGAAGATCAAAATTTTCTATCTATTTTTCCAAGTGTAAAGAAAAAAATAAGCATTGCTAAGATAAGAACAAATGCTCACGAGCTCCATAGTGAAACTGGGTGTTGGTCAATTCCTAAAACACCATGGGATGAAGAGTGTGTCACCTTTGTGACACTAAGAAGGTTGAACATGAAAAACACTTTCTCTTAAATTGTCTAACGTATACCCATATTAGATCTCATTTTCAAAATATTTGTCACACTACCAACCTTCCTAACCTCTTAACTCAACAAAAGTATGGTGATGTTGTAAAGTTTATCTTAATGCTTTTCGATCACAGAAACAAAATTCTAAAGAATCACAAGTAATCACTTACCCTCTTAAGGTCCGATAGACCAATTTGATCTTAGTGAATTTTTTTTTTTTTGTAAATAAGAAGTGTAAGTATATTAAGAGCCTTCAAAATCTAAAATAGAGTAGAAAAATATAAAGATGACCGAGCTGCAGTTACTGGACTGCCCCAGCAATGGGGAAACCAGTCCAGCCAGCCCATCCAACCCACTAGTCAAATGAGTCATAAGTTAAACCAGTAAAAAGAGTAATCATATTGTTTATCTTCTAAGACCTAGATCATGAGTAGATTGACAAACACTAAAAGTTTAGACACCTAGCAGGTAGCCGGACCACGTGGCTTGAAGGTCCCCTGGCCAAGGCTCTTCCTCAATATACGTCGCCCCATCGTCCCATTGCTTGCCAACTTCCTCATTGCACGCTGCTCCCTTGATGTCGTCCTCTCGCTCTTCCTTCTTCCGGCCTATTGCTACTGGACTCTGCACCTTGCTCTGAGCTTCACCTTTAGCGGCCTCGGGGTTCTCCATTGGACTGGTTTCGACAGGATCCGAGAATAAAGCCTCGTGCATGGATGAGAGAATTTTAAGAAAGCTCGCCACCTTTACTTCTGTAGCCTGTATGCGATATTGTAGGTACGCTACCTCTTGCCTGAGTTCAAAAACCAGGTCATGCAGTATAGACAGGCTATCTTTGAATTGCGCCCTATCAAAGGTCTCAGGGAAACGAGGACCTGCCCGCTTGGGCTCACCTTGAAGAGAAGGACCGTCGCCCAGGTTGCCTAGAGGGTCATGGAAAGGCATGGGGCTAGAAGGATACGCTGAGGGGTCTTGAGAAAGCCGTAGGATTGAAATTGGCGTTCGTGAAATTATAGCCATGGAATTGAACTGCGGAGCTTGCAGAGAGACAGGGGTAGACTTAGACTGTTGGCGTGGGGAGGAATCAGTGGAGGTCGATTTAGGAGGCGTGATCGAGGGCCTTCGAGGCTTCTAGGGAGAGCCTCGCCTCGGTCTACCCCTAGGTCATGTCATTGGATACTCGTTGCAACTGGCCGAGGAAACTAAGACCGCTCGGTGGAGGAGTATGATAGGGACCGCCTCGCTCCAGTGAAAAGGAACAGAGATAGACTTGTGCTGCGAAGGGATGATCCCTGCGGCCAACATACAGAGATGAGTCCCAAACATATTGAACCATACCATTCAAATTCGCAACAAAGGGGAAAGGACTGTTGCGTTAATGCTCCCTCGCATCATAATAAAGATCAATTAAACTCCGGGTGGGGTGGTGGGCTGTGGCACAAGCCCATCACGTGACTCCATGCCATGATGCCTAGTACCTTCGCCAAAATCTTGCCACGATGTCTGCTCTGACACCCCATCCAGGGGAGCATCTACCATTCCAGCTTTGCGAATACACTGCTGGAGGATAGGGTGATTCTAATCTCGGGCTGCATTACAGTGGAGGTCTGGTCCTCTCCAGTTGGCGCCCAGATTAGCCAAATCATCAGCAACTTGATTCGTCTTTCTTCTGATATGTGTGGGAATGATAACCTGATTTGGATGCATTAGACCTGCAACGGTCTGTAAGCCATGTGACAGTCTCCAGCTGGGCAAGATACTCTCCGGGTTTGCCCCATTTAAAATTCGGCGCAACAGGCTGATGATGACTTGAGAGTCCCCCTCTACGATCATCTTTGTGTAATTACTTTTGATGGCCAGTTGCAGTCCCTTGATGAGTCCCCAGAGTTCTGCTACATTGTTCGTAGAATGCCCAAGGGGTCCTGCTTCTATGTCAAGGATGTGCCCATGATGATTACGTAGGAATACCCCATAACCCGCAGCGCCAGGATTTCCTTTGGAGGCTCCGTCGAAATTTAGCTTAACAAAATCCTCTGGAGGAGGAGACCAAAGGGAGGGGCTGCTCGATGGGAAGGTGGAGGAAGGGGGGAGGGAACGTGCCTGAAGAGTAGGAAGAGGTGTCCAATACCGGAGTAAGGTGAGCTTAGAGGGAGAGCAAGCCAAGTCTGCATCGGACCAATTCCTCAGATGGAGAGTTTCCATGACGTTGCGATAGCATTGTCTCCAGCACTGTTGCCATGGGAGAGAGGTGTTTCTGAAGATTCTTCTATTTCTTTCTTTCCAAGTTTGCCATAGGATAAAGCCAGGTAGAAGTTGCCAGATTCGGTTGAGGAGGGGAGAATGGAAAGCCTGATCTCTCCAATTCGTGATGGTTGCTAGAATGTTGTCTCTGTGGCGATCTGAGGTGTGCATGATAAGTGCTGCTTGATCCCAAATTTGAGCTGTGTAAGGGCAGGTATTGAGGAGATGATTCATGGTTTCTTCTGCCTCTCCACACAGTATGCATAAGGAGGGTCCCACAAAACCTCTCTTCAGGAGACTGTCCCAGGTTAGTATGCTCGAGTGTGAGACCATCCATAGGAAAAGTGTGATTTTCGGCCAATGCTTAAGATTCCAAATCTTTCCCCAAACTTCTGAATCTGGGGGGGGTTTGACTGAGCTTTTAGCTGATAAGATTCTCGCGTGCTGAAGAAGCACTGTGGCCTGTAGCCCCATCAAAGAGTATCTTCACCTGCAATTATGGGAATTCTCCGTTTGGTCAATTCCTCTTGCAGAGGTGCCAAATCGACATGCGCTTCAAGGTTAATGCATTCCCCATCCAAATGTCAGCATCGCCAGGTGTCCTCCGTGGGATTGTCCTGCCAGTAATCTGCTACTCTTGTCAGGCCTATCCATTTAGCTTGAGGGAATATGTCACGAGCCTATACCTCAGCGCTCAGGGCTGGCCATTGTTGCCAGTAATCTTTCCAGAATAGAGTCGTTTCCCCATTCCCTATCTCCCAGAAAGCATCCTGAGTAACCAACTGTTTGTTCTGCTTGGCCGCTGTCCAAATTAGAGAGCCTGGGTTGTCTCCATTCCATCTGATTAGGTTTTTCTCTTCCGTATTGGGGGCATATTTCTTCCTCCACAGTCTATCCCAAAGATCTCCAGGGTTTTTTAACCAGTGCCACCAAATTTTGGCACTGAGAACCTTGTTCATTATAGAGGGGTCTCTTAATCCCAATCCTCCTTGTCGCTTGGGCTGACCGAGATTTTCCCAGCTAACTAGTGCTATCTTCTTCTCTTTGTTGAGGCCCTGCCAGATAAAGTTCCTTTGTAAGCTTTTGATGGTGTTGAGGACGAAGTTTGGGGCAACCACCACAGAGAAAGCATAGATCGGGAGAGCTTGTAGGAAAACTTTGAGCATGATGAGACAACTTGGTAGGTTCAAGGATCTATAGGTCCAAGAGGAAAGTCTTTTGGAGAAGGAAGATAAAAGGTGCTCCGAGGAGGAGTTCCAGAGGATGTTGTCAATCAAGGGTAAGCCAAGGTATTTGGACGGAAGGGAGCTTCTGTTGAAACCGAGAATATCGGAGATGTGTCGCTGGATCTGAGGGGGCGTGTTAAAGAAGAAGATTTGGGATTTGTCCTTGTTGCAGTCCAGTCCTGAGGCCTCAGAAAAGGTTTGGAGAATATCCTGGAGAGAGATGGCTTCTCGTACAGTAGGGCTGCCCATTAAGAGTGTATCATCCACAAACTGGCTATGCGAGATAGGGGGTGAGATTCCATGCAGGGGTAATCCTGTCAGAAGGTTATGTTCTATTGCAGCATGGATGGATTGACTGAGTCCTTCGGCCAACATAATGAAGAGGAAGGGGGAAAGGGGATCACCCTGTCTAATCCCTCTTGAGGGGGAGAAGGGTCTCGAGGGTACACCATTGACGAGAAGGGGGAAGAAAGCCGAGGAGGTTAAATTTAAAATACAAGTTACCCAGGTTTGGTTGAAACCAAAAGCCAAGAGCATTTCTCGCATATATTCCCAGCTTATCTTGTCAAAGGCTTTAGAGAGGTCTAATTTGAGGAGAATACCTGGGGTTTTGGTTCTCTGCAAGGAATGGATTACTTCATGAGCCAAAATGATGCTATCCAAGATTTTCCTGCCCTCAACATATCTCGATTGTTCTGGGGAAATGATTGTTGGTAAGATCGGCTTGAGTCTCTGGGCTATTACCTTTGTAAGGAGTTTGTAGATTACATTGCATAGAGCGATAGGCCGGTATCGCTTGGCTCGATGTGCCTACCCCTCTTTGGGAACTAAGGTGAGAAAAGTGGCATTGAGTGCTTGGAGGACTTTTCCTGTGACTCTTGAATCTTCCAGAATTTCCCAAACCTCTGTCCTGATCATCGACCAACAATAGTGGAAAAATTCGTTGGTGAAGCCATCAGGGCCCGGAGCTTTGCATTTAGGAGTGTCCTGCAATGCTTGGTCTACTTCCTCGATGGTGAAGGGTTGGAGAAGAGCAGCTTTTTTCTCCTGAGTTACAAGCGAGGGTACATGCCTTGTAATATTGTTGATTGCTGCCTGTCTATCTGGGATGGGCTCTGTAAGGAGGTCTTGAAAGTAGTCGATCAAGTTTGTTTCCAAATCAGCAAGAGAGTGAAGGGTTTCTCCTTCATCCGAGATGAGATGCGTGATCTTGTTGGAGTGCCTTCTCTAGATGACCATTCGGTGAAATAATTTTCTGTTGCGTTCCCCTTCCTTGAGCCATTGAATACGCGACTTCTGTTTCCACAGTATCTCTTCCTGTCTCTTCCTATCTTCGATCTGTTGGGCCACTTTGAGTTCTTGTGCTTTTATCTCTTCTGTTAGCCCTTGCTCCCTAATTTGGTGTTGTATCTCATCCATTTTCCTGGACAACTGTTTTTGGGAGTCGAAGATGCTGCCGAAAGTTTGCTTATTCCAGAGTTTAAGCATTTGCTTAAGATTCTTTAGCTTCTGCTGGAATCGATACATTCTGGATCCCTGAGATATCTCTGCCTGCCTCCACCAATCCTGGATGTTTGCCCGGAAGTCTGGGTGGTCTAACCAAAATTGTTCAAACCGGAAGGGTTTCTTTCCAGGAGTGGCTGGGACATCCACCCATAATTGTATGGGCCAATGATCTGATCCTGGGAGATTCAAGATGGTAGATTCCATTGTTGTGTCGTCCATCATCAGAGGTTCCGATAGGAGGAAGCGATCTATCTTGCAAGCTATTTGGTGTACCCCAGTTCTTCTGTTTGACCAGGTGTGAATGTCGTTGCTGGTCTCTAAATAAATTAGATGAAGTTCATCTATTAGACTATTGAAGTCGCAGGAGTCTTGATCCAGTCGCCTTGATCCTCCTTTTTTTTCCTCTAGGCTACGGATGATGTTAAAATCCCCGCCAAGAATCCAATTGTCATGCTTTGTTAGGCTGGATAAGTATGTCAAGCTTCTGAGGAATTCTTGTTTGTCCCTTGGACTGGCCGGGCCATATACGCTGGTTAGATGTCCAGGCTTGTTGGAGCCGATGAGCCTGTACTCTGTTGTGATAGACCATCTGGTAGTATAAAAGTTTTCCATCAGTACAACGTTGGTATTCCAGAGGATAGCCACTCCTCCAGCTGTACTTGTGGCATCAATCGAAACTGCTCTCCCCTGTCTCCAGCAGTAAGGAAGTAGCCGATCAATGTCTTCTGAGGTACATTTTGTTTCTTGTAACAGTACAACGTCTGGGGTTTCCACTATGATCAGTTCTCGTAGCATTTTTTGCTTGCTACGTCCATTAAGGCCTCTGATATTCCAGGATATGATCTTCATGAGGACGGGGGGGTGGGGAGAGGAGGGAAGTTGTCCGAGATCAGGTGGATCTGCCCTGAGTTTACCATGAAGTTTCATATTTCCTGTATGAGCTTGTTTGTGGACTTCCTTCCTCTTTTCTTTTCATCTTTTTGGCTTTTATTTGAGTTTTTTGTCTGACTTCCCTGGATTCCTAGGGCTTTTCTAGCCCGGGCTGAGGATCCTGCGGAGGAGTTGAGAAATACCTTGTGCACTTTCCTCAGTTGATCCCTGGGTATGGTGTAAAGTTTCTGATGTCGGTAGGCATGTTCCAGGTGTTCCAGATCCACTCCAACGAGGTCTTGTTCCTCCATCTCCATTTCCTTGTCTCCATCTTCGACCTCGTGCAAGCCTGGCGTCTCCCGAGCCAAGACCAGGGGGGTAAGGTCCGTTTCCTTATTCTTTGGGAGTTGTTCAGGGCCATGGCTCTCGGCATGGGGTTCTTTGTGCGGGGGTGATACATTCAGATTTGCAGGGGTTGTCGGGTTTTCTGATTGATCTTGTAAAATTGCAAACTTATTGCTAGTAGATGGGTCTTTGCTTACCTGGGCCATTTTCTTTCTGCCTCCTTGTCGCCTTCTTCCTGCTGGTTGCATGAATCCTTCCTTGTCCTTGTCGCTTTCTGGATTTCCTTCTTTGTTGATCATATTGAGAGGGCACTCTCAGAAGAGGTGACCATGTTCGTGGCATTTCCTACATCGGAAGGGAATGTGCTCATAATTGATGGTTTGGGACCAGTCCTCGTCATGACATTCCAGAGTAATGGAGCCCGGGAGCAGCTTAGCTATGTTCAGATATACACAGATTTGTGCATATGACGTGTAGCGTCGCTGCTTAGTGGCTTCGAAGGACTTAACGTAGATGTCGATGGTATTGTCGATGCCTGCTAGGACCTCTTCCAGCCAGAATTCCTGGGGGAGAGAGTACAATCTGATCCATACCGACGCATGGGCGAAGTCTTCCTTTTCGGGACTAAACTTTTTTGTCCAGAACCTCAGGAATAGTTTGGTTGAATTGTAGAAGTATAGTCCTCCATCGAAGATGCGGTTTCGATCCTCTAGGTTGTGGAAGTTGATTGTGAAGAATCCCTTCGAGCCCAGTTGTAGATCATAGTGGCCTTTTGGTTTCCACCAGTACTGTATCCATTTGACCAGGTCACGCTCAGAGGGCCAAAGCCCTAAAAACTTTCCTACCAAGGCGTTATCTCACATGTATTTCTTCTGCTCCTCGATGCGTGGTGAGCTGACCACGTATTTTGGGGCTTGTGGTGCTTGTGGGATGCATTTCCCCGGCACCCATGGGGCTAAAACGTTTGTAGGGACCTTTTCCTTAGCTGGATCGATGTCCATTTCCTTATCTTTGAAGGTCCCCTCTGCCAGAAGCTGCGCGCGCATGTCTGGAGGCGTTTCGAAAGTCGGCCGCTTCGTTCCTATTTCAGGGTTTTCATTGGCCGTGATTCGGCTATAGGAGACGCCGGACGGCGCCCCCTCCCTGCGATTCAGGGGCCCCTGCGGGGCTGTCATCTTCCGGGTTCAGTTCGCGGCGGCTGTGGTTACCCAAACCCTAGTTGTAGAGCTATTTTGAGGATTTTTGCTTGAGCTTGATCTTAGTGAATGTTAATCATCATCATCATCAATATTAATATATAAAATTTAATATCATATATAAATTAAAAAATTAAAAGATTTAAATTTTAATATAATATATAAATTACTATTTTTTAATGCTATATTTTAAAATATATTTTTAATACGTGTAAAGTAGGTTTTGAACCCATCTCACTAACCTTAAGGTAACTTTTGAACCCTTTTCACTAACATAAAACCGATAAAATAAAATACAGGAATGGAAAAATAAAATATTAAAGGTTAAGGAGACAATATCCAATTTCGGTGATGAAAGAATCCAATTCATTTATATGCACCCACTGTTAAAACAAGGCATCTTTCCATACATGTCGTCATGATCAATTCACACTATGATAATAATGTTCCAATATTATCTTTGGAAAAAAAATAATGCAACATCAAAATCTTATTCTAATGTTTTTTTATTTCTATTCAATTTTCTATCACTTTTTCTTTTTTAATCTCAAAAGCATGCACCCTAGATATATTACAACCTAACACACAAAATTACCTGCTCCTTAAAATATTTGGTACTCTGGATATATTACAACCTAAAGTAGTAACTTCCCCATACAACCTAACGCACAATATTACCTGCCCCATAAAATGTTTACAACCTAAAGTAGTACCTTCCCCATACAACCTAACACACAATATTACCTGCCCCATAAAATGTTTACAACTTAAAGTAGTACCTTTCCCATACAACCTAACACACAATATTACCTGCCCCATAAAATGTTTCGCACTCTGGATATATTACAACCTAAAGTAGTACCAGCCCCATAAAAGGTTTGGAGTGGTTAGGCCATTAAATATGATCAATCGTCAATAATGTGTTCATTATTTCGCATAAAGTTGAAGAAGATAATGTGTTTTGTGAAGCAAAGTGGAAGATGAGATTATAAAAAATATATAGGAAGATTATTCAGCATGGTTTTGAAACAATAATTTATTTAATGATTTATTTATTTATTGTGAGGATGATTTGGTTATTTGTAGGATTTTGTAAGATGGTTGTAGTGTTTATAAATTGTTAAGTTATGGATGTAAAGAAACAAGGGGCTACAAAACAATAAGTCATTGTTTTGAAATAAGCAATAAATAGTTTAATGTAAATATGAAAGGTTGATTTTAATGTACTGTATCATGGGATTGGTAAAGCACGTGATGAATTTTGAGTTGGTTTTTTATTTTTTTTCCATCAAAGGAGTTAGCACAAGTTTCACCTAGGCCAGTCTTGATCATGGAGGATGATGATAGGGATCTTTACATTTCACATGATATATATTTTCCATTTTCTTTCGATTGGTCACTAGGGGTGATCTATGCTTTTCATATCTGGGCTTCCAGCATGTATATCCAAATGAATGGGTCAACATATTTGGAATAAGGATGGGGTCATTATGTAATCATGGGGAATTAGGGAAAATGAAAAATTTAGGGGTTAAATTTAGCCAATGGGTTAGTTTCCATGTTTTTTCAAAAAAATAATTCGCCAATTTCCATTTTCTTCACTCAAATTTTATAGCATGAAAATATTTTACTCTAAAAATAGTCAAAATTCTCTAGAAACTATATAAAATCCTTAGAAATTTTAATATTTTTACAAAAATATTACCAACATTTTATGATTGACATTTTAAAAATTAATAAGACTCAAAAAAGTTTCTACGCTTTAAAATAAGTATGGATCCTCAAAAAGTTTCCTATTATAAATGTTAATGTTTCCTTACTAAAATAAATGCACTTTAAATTAAAAGAATAATAATTAGAAGAAAGCTTAAAAATCCATAAAATGCATATAAAAAAAAATGTTATAAATAATAAAAAAACCTCAGTATATAAAGAAAAGCATCACTACAAAGCATTTCACTACCACTTCATTTCTAGAAAAAGTTATATGTATTTTTCAAACTTTAGTTACAACCAAAATTATATCCTCAATTATACAATGTTACAATACAAGTTAAATAATAAATTAAAAACCATCAAACAAATTGTCTACATTACAAATAGTTATACTATGTTACAATATAATTTAAATAATAAATTAAAAAACATCAACCATCTCACAAACGGTCTACAATACAAATATTGTTCAATCTCAAAGTAATTTCCTTATTGTTCAATCTCAAAGTAATAGCAAATTAGATTGATACTAATTGTTGTTAATTTTTTCAATAGATTTTTTTTTTTTTTAGATATTTATTAATTTATATTAAAAAATAGATTGATACTAGTTGTTATTCCTTTTTCAATAGATTTTTTATTTTTTTCAATATTAATTATTAATGGTTTCTTAATTTACATGATCTAGGTAGTTTAACATCCACTTTTTAGCCATGTCCCCAAGCTTCTTCGATATTAAGTCATCCATAATAAGATTTAAGTCGGCTCCTCATAAAATCCTTGATTTAATGAGTTTTCATTAAAACATCCTTCCTTCATTCTCGATAAATTTAGAAAAAAAACATGGTATGGGATTATCAGTTTGGTATGGGATTATCAGTTTGTAAACTTTCTCATAAAGGGGAAGTCATAAGCAATTTTTCCAGGTAAGGTGCATCAATTTCACCATACAAAAATTCAAAAGAAGAGTATGTAAATTTTTTTTTTTGTACAAAAATATTCTTAGGGTGCATCAATTTCACCATGCAAAATGAAAAAGAAGAAGAGTATGTAAAATTGTTATTTTGTACAAAAATATTTGTATTCACAGTTAATGTATTTTCTATTTGTTTTTGGAGCAAAAATTAATCGGATTATTTTTAATAAAAATTTATGTAGTTGTATCACAAATAAGGATTTAAGAAACAAGCTTCGAACAATGATAAAGTTGCCCTTCATTACATGTCATGTTTTCTATATCAAATGTCTTGTTCATAAACATAATTATCATATTTCTATCATTTCCTAGTTGTATCTAGTGATTCATTACATGTCATGTTTTTCATATCATATGTCTTGTTCATCAACATAATTATCATAGTTCTGTCATTTCCTAGTTGTATCTAGTGAAATATTAACGTTGAATTTTTATATCTTGCAAACAAGATAATAATTAGAAATTTCCTAGTTGTATCTTAGCGTGAATTCAAATGGAGACACCATTAAAGATTCATGCTGATTTTTTCTAGCTTGCAAACAAATTAGAAATTTCTATGTTTTTTGACATTTCTTATCATTATGTATTCTATTGCGTTGAATTAATTTTATATGATGCTCATGGGCATGGTTTCCTTTTTAGTGTTCATGTGAATACTAGGGAAAGAGATGTACAATTTTACTTAGTTCAATTTAATATCCCAGGAAAGTTGAACCACAAACTTTCAATTAAATTATGATATGAGATTATTAATAATTAGCACTATAAATAAGTGTTGGAGGAAATAAATTTTATGCTTGTTGGCAAGAGTAAAATTTGAGCAACCTTTCTCTCTCCTAAACTAAATGATAACCATTTTTGTTTAGTACATTTTGAACACAGTTTCAAAAAATATGTGATCAATGCATTATTAGGATAATTGAATTATAGGATTCCCAATAACATTGGTTGAATGGTTGAGCATTATAGTAGTTTTGTATATCGTCTTCAAATAGTATAGTAGTTTTGTATATCGTCTTCAAATATATTAGCATTGGTAAGAAACATCAATGAAATTATGGACAATGCTCAAAGAAGTTATGTTGTTTCTGTTTACAATGAGCTGAGAGTTTAGATGAATGAAAAATTTGGTTAGTCATCATTTGATATGGGATTGGATAAACATATTGATGAATGTAATAGATTTGTTCTTGTATGATTTCATAACTTTAAAAACATATTGATGGAAAGGTTGTGGTTATTGGAGGACGAAGAGGGGATTGGTACATTCATCTATATATGACAACATAACTAGAAAATGCTTTGGATGCAATCCCAATTTTAGAGAACTAAATCCAATTATTAACTAAAGTTACCTTCAAAGAAAATTGAAGTAGAATCTTTATCCAAGTATAATTGGCGATATCGAGGAACATGGTGTATAGGTCAAATAAAAATATTTACATATAAAAAATTAAAGTTATTTCGACTTGTGGGTTAGTAATCAGTTTCTGACTCATCATATACTAGCAAAACCACATTATTAAAAGTGGTTGATATATGTGGATAAGTGTCATTTTCCACTTCAAATTAATGAATTATTTTTTCTATATCAACTATTTTTAATAATTTATTTGAAATTAACAATTATGATTAAAAGAAAATTGAAAAAAAAACTTGAAAAAAAAACTTAAAATAATGTTAAATATCCTTGTACCATTAATACTTCATAAATATTGATTGAATAAAAATATTTTGAACAATAAATATAGGAACAATGATATGCCTTTATGGCATGCATGAATGAAGCGCTACAGTCCATAAGGAAGGTTGGAGATATAGACTGCATTATTATTATTACAAGCAATAAATTGTCTCCCATGGAGGTCTTCCTTACTAGTGTTTCCACCTTCATCGTGTTTACTCCTCCATTTGTCTACAACGATGTTTGGAGGGCTTGTTCACTCCAAATTCTATCTATTGCAGTGTTTGAAGGGACTCTACATGTTAAATATCAAATATGAAATATCCAAACATGGTTAGATGTAAATTGTATGCATACAATCAAAATAGGATTAGATGTAACTTGTATGCATCAACACAACCTAGGAAAAGAAAAGACCAACCCTAAAATTCTACAGGCAAATAATGTAACCAACCCTACAAAATAAAAGACCAATTACAAACAAATAAACCAAAATTGAAAACCCATAAAGAAACCATTCACTTACATAATGAGTGTCGACCATAATGCAGACTGAACTTTCAAGACTTAGGATACCTCCACAATTTGTAGGGAAATTGAAGTTGGACAAAAATTTGAACAGTTGTAAATTTAGGTGTATGTCACACTCCCTCAACAAATAACTATTTGTCTATGCTAATCAGAATGATTCCTCATAATTGGATACTTGTACTAATCGTTGTGATAGTTTTTGTCCATCTATATTCTAAAATCACTTTGAACATAGTCTTTGCATTCATTTAAATGGAGTAGGAAACTAGAAATATGAACAATTCGCACGAAAAAAAGGCTAGAGAGCATTACAAACACGTAGCCTCTATTGATATTCTCGGTCTCTCTCACAATCGTCCAACTAAAGGAACATGAAACAAACTTTGCTACATGAATAGAAATACAATAAGTGTCAAGGGACCTGTTAATCACACCAATAATGACAAACATACCATTTATAAAATGCAAGCGTGTTAATTATGTTAATAGGCATACACCTATTGAATAGAGCTAGAATTAATGAGCTTTTAATCACATATGTGATTTAGGTGGACATGATTTGATATGCTCCAAATATTCTTCATCATCATACTAAATGAAAGGTTATGATTTCAACCATTAACTTCCTTGCATGGAAAAACATTGCAATTCATCATTAAAAAGGGTGATTAACGTGATTAGCGTAATAATGATCAATCAAATTATTAGTTCCCACTTTATTCACTGCTCCTCAATTTTTACTATGATATTTTACTATTCATGGGGGGTGCATGGTGTGTGTTTATTTTTTTAGTATTGTTTGTGGGGTGTGTATGTTTAGTTTTTTACTACATTGTTCATGGGGGTGCGTAGAAAGCATTCAATTTTATACTATTGTATTTTATTGTTTGTGGGGTGTGTACATGGACGAACAATTACATTCAATCACACATAAATACTTCGGACAACCCCTTCATTTGCAATAAAGTTTCATCTATACAATCGACCAAAGAATATCCCTCTTGGAGAACCATCATAGGGTTCAATTTCAAAACAAGGAGTTGTTCTATTACATGATGTTTGTATATCTCTCTTATTATATGGTAGTTTTTGTGCTAAAGTTTATGAATGATATTTTTTTATTTAGTTGCACAATTTACCATCGAGCCGAGGCCTCCTAAGGGTTCTTTCTACAAGTTCATATATGAAGCATTCAAGGAGTACCCCGAGCCACTCAGCCAGAAACAAGTGGAATCAGACGTCGTCCTCCCGAAAGGTGGAGGTGGAGGAGTTTCTCTAAAAGGATTTTTAATATGTTTTGGGATAATTTTTTGGCAAGATGTTTTTTCTTGATTGTTTTGGAGTTATGATTATGGTTAGGGTTAGGGTTGTATATATTTTGGCAATCGATTTTTTTCACTATTTTGGCCTTAGGGTTAGAGTTGTCACTGTTTGAGTTGTGGGTTTTAGCCACAAATGTGTATCCAACCCAAAATTGTTGAGCCAAACCCCTAGGATCCATGACACTCTGTAATGCTTTCATCCACAGGTTCAAATCCACCATACTCATCCCAAATACAAGTTGGAAATAAACCCCACATTTTTATTTTTTTTTAAGTAAAAAAGGATAGGACCTGTTATATTATCATTATCAAGTTACAATAATTGTTTACGATGCCAGTTGTCCCGCCTAAACAGGAAACCGAGACAGTTGGGCATCCTGTTCCATTTGTTTCCCAGTAAACAAAATTATCAGGGTTCTTTCCTGCCCGAAGGAAACCAGGACTGCCACCCATTGAGTTCAAACTGTATGCCAAAAAACTAGTTGCACAATAACTAAGATCTAACTGGGCTAAAGCCTGGTTTGGAAGAATAAGAAAATTTCTAACCAAGAACATCATTGAACCTCTTATCCGGTGTGCTTGTCCTCGTCCATGTGCTTTCGCCATCCTGCTGGAAGCGCGTAAACTTGCACGTACGTTGGGCATTGTCGTTTAGGAAGAGTTACGGAATGAGCCGCGAATAGCATGTCGAGTCATTGATCGATTTGGGCGAGACGAAAGACCTGGTCATCCAACAAACTCCTGAGTTCGAAGATGAGAGCGAGGTACCCTGAGTCGGTGAAGAGTTGTTGGTCCTGCTAGTGGTTGTCGGTGGAGGCTGGGGGAATGGGCCCTGTTGCTCCCTCACTTGCAAGTGTCGGTCAGTTGGAAAGCTAGGTTGTCGCCTCCATAGGTTCACCGGGGGTGAGTCTCGGCTTTGCTATGTGTAGGACGGGGTCTCTTCTTCTACATAACATGTGGTGAAGTTCTCCATTGGGCTATTGGTACTAGAACTATGCAGTTTTCCTGAAGGCGGAAGCTTGTCCTCTGAGCCGAAATCGGTGGGTGGATTCCAATTGTCTGGGACTATGAACAGAGGGAGCTTGGGATAGATCTTCATGGCATCTTCCAAGGTAATCTCTTCCACGTATGCCATTGGAGGCATTTGTGGTTTCTTACGCCTACGGAGGGATGCCATGGATAACGCCTGCTCGAATTTCTTCTGTCTCTGGCGACGAGATTTGGTTGTGTACCAATCAACACCCCTGCACGGCTTACCTCGTGCTCTAGGCATGGTGGAGACCCTAGAGATGACCAGGGTTCCTTACGGGTGGAAGGCTCTGCTCCAGAGCTTCAAAGGGTCCCCAAACTGCTGCTCAAGTGGAATGAAATCTGCACTCAATGCTACGATGGGCGAATGTCGCTCCATTCTATCAAGGCGGGTGATAAGGAGGAGGGAAACCGCAACCGCCATATCCATTAAGGCTTGTTGCTGAGTGCATTGGTGCACTGTACCTATCACTTGCGCGAAGGGGCTCATCGCATGTGTTTGGTTGTGCAGATTCATACTCGGTTAATGACCGAGGGGATGGTCGTCGATGGATGTATTAATGCTGCATCCCGGCATTGTACCGCGTGGCTCCGGTTTGTGATGTGGCACCCCATCCGGGGGGATAAACCCCATATTTTTAAGTGTATGAACATACACACTTTTGACAAGTGCCCAACCGAAAGTAAGGCATTTATTTGGACAAAGACAACAACTTTTGTAATATCGGTGTATATAAATCATCCATTGTTTGACAATATTATCAAGGAATTCGAGGAGGAAAATGGATTTGAGCAGAAGGGCACCATCACCATTCTAATATGTTCAAGGGATTACCGATTAAGAACAACACCATTCTCATAGAAACAATAGCTTTTGCTTTTGGTATCCCTTCATTCTAAGCTCAAAAAACTCGATCTTCGTTCTAAAATTTATTGTATCAGTCGATGGATGTATTATCCTAAAACTGTAATTTGAATTTAGGGTTATACAAATTTGTGGATTATTAATAACATCAATGTTTAGGAAATTCATATTTATGGGTATGTATATAATAGAAATCTTGTTGAATCGATGCATGTGATGATATTTTAGTTTTCTATGGCTGCCATGGGATGAAGCAACATCCAGAGCAAGCGCACTATTTGTGTGGATATTCAAGTTTATGTAGTTGTGATGCAGGAGCATCGCTAGGAACGCACGAGTGGAAGATAGCTAAGCTCACTAGCATGCATTTTGAAGTGAATTTTGAATTTTAAAGTGGCATATCATGTAAATCGTTTGAAAGGATTGTAATTAAAGAACATATTTAATGTTTTGGAGCCGGATGATCGCACGAGATCTTTGGAGGATGTATTTTATTTTAATGAAGATGTGTGCAGTACAGATTCGATGTGTTTGATCTTATCTATTTGTCAAAAATATTTATTGTAATAAATCCTAAGTAGTTGAATGATTTTATTTTGATAGGATAGCTCTAGAATAGTTGGAGGGAAAGGCTCGAAGATCCCCTCTTGTATAAATCCTTGTATTGTTGCCCAGAAGAGTTTGTTGGAATTCTAGTTGTTGATAGTTGTTGCCATTCCATCTGAGAGTTGAGAGCTGTGGAGAAGCATTGTATGAACCCATGTATATAATAATAATAATCTATTTTTAAGGTCATGGCCAAGCCAGCACATCAAATTGATGTATGAGACCCCCTTGTTTGTGGGACAAGGGACCCCCCTTCGCCCAACGATTTTGACTGGTAAAGTCTACGAAGGTATACATACCCTACCCCTCTTTGGATTTGAACTTGTGACCTCTTAAGAGGAAACACATGTTCATAACCATTAGGCCCACTCAGGTTGTATTATAATAATCTATTTTTAAGGTCATGGCCAAGCCAACACACCAAATTAGTGTATGAGACCCCCTTGTTTATGGGACAAGGGACCCCCCTTTGCCCAACAATTTGACTGGTAAAGTCTATGAAGGTATACATACCCTACCCCCCTCTGGATTTGAACCTGTGACCTCTTAAGAGGAAACACATGTTCTTAACCATTAGGCCCACTCAAGCTGTATAATAGAGGAGCATTGTTCCAAATGTCTGGTGTTACTGTGTATATTTGAATGAATGAATGGTAGACTTTATGTTTAACTACAATTCTCTGTTATTTCTTGTGTTTATGAATGAATTTCATGGTTGAATGTATGAAACTGTGATAATTTTCAATTTTTTATCTTCTACGAGCAAGTGCAAGTGTGCATAGTGTCTGAAAGGTGTGCGTGATAGAGTCTATTTTGACTCATAAGCTCATACGAGATAACATAAACTTTATATGTGCACGGAGTGCATAGCATTCGCAAGGCATGCATGACAGAGTCTGCTTTGACTCAGAAAGTTCAATAGAGATAGTTTGAGAGTGTGTGTAGGATGAACTTCACTCAATTTAGTATTTTTCAAGAGGAACTGATTAATCCTTTCAGAAATGTTGCAAGGAGTGCACATTTTCCTTCAAGAGGTTAAGATGAAGGAGGTCGGTCGCAAGGTATGTGCATAATAGATACTTAGTTGGGTATCGAAGGAATCGTTCTGAGAAGTTCAAAGTGTTTGGAGAAGCAACTCCAAGAGAGGTAACTTGGAGCATTGCATGCAGAGGGTGCATATTTTCTGCAAGGAGTGCGCGACAAAGTCTTTTAACTTAGAATATCAAGAGGAGTAGTGAAAGTCATCCACAGAGAATCTAAGTGTGGAGGAAGACCTGTTGCAAGGCGTGCACGGGCTGTAATTCAACTAAGTGTCGAAGAGAACATTCTAAGGAGACAAAAGTTCGAGAAAGAACAAGCTCAGGAGGAGGAGAGGCGAGAAATATTCAAAGTGAGAAATCCTTTAAGGTTTCCCAGAATTAATGAGAGAGATTCGTCTAGGTAGGATCAGGATCATTCCAGACCATCAGATCTGGGGAAAGTTGCAGGAAGGTTAGCCGTGAAGCATTTCCGCACTTTGTGGTTCAAAGTATTTTGAATTTTTGAGAAGCGAGATCACCGAAGTCATGAAGAAAATCCTGATCGTTGGCCACGAGGAGGATAAGTTGCAACGGACTAGAAAATCCAAGAGATAGAAGTCCGAAAAAGTTGTGTGTGGTGAAGTGGAATTCTTGTAAAGTCGTGAAACCCTGAAATATAGCTGGACTGTGAGATCCAGGTGGACATCTGGTAGAGATCCACGCATTCATGAAAAATCATTTTAGAAAGAACCAAAGACGGATGTCGTGATATTTTCAAAGAATGAAGTTACAAAGACTTGACCCATGGTCACAGCCTGTGGCCACATAGGAGAAAGATTCTATCACGGAGGGGGATAACACTCACAAGTTTGGTGTTGTCAAAAGTGTCAAAGAGAAGGGTTGCGGGTAACTCGGACCAGCAAGTAACATCAAAGAGACTTGTGTGTCATTGTTCGGGGCTTGTTAAAGGCCCGAAGAGCTAATTCAGCTTGATTAAATTGAAGATCCAAGACCGGGAGGTCGCAGAATACCCAGGAGGGAAGGGGGGTTGCATCAAGTGGTATTAGAGCCACATAGTTTAATTTATGTAGGTCATAGGAGATACTCTGATACCATCAAGTGGTATCATATCCGACACATAATTGATTTTTGTAGGAAAAACAAACTAAGAAGGTAGCCTGATATCATCAAGTGGTATCAGATACATCAACACAATGTCATCTAGGGGACCTGCAGAGCCACTTGTAGAAAATCGAGTTATGGAATGAGAAATGTGAGAACTACGAGCAAGACTAGATGCTATGGAGATGGCGCAAAGGACATAACCTGATGCTGGAGACGCCAATGATGCAGAGAATGAAGAAGTGGAAGTTGAATAAGATGTAGCAGAGGATGATTGTTGGTTTTCGAGCCTGATTATCTTCCGGATTCAGAGGTATTTTACTTTCAGTCGTGTTTATACCCCATGAAGTATTTACACCCCAGAAGTATGTACACTCTTCCATGCGGGAGAGTGCATAGGGGGGGTACCCCCTCTGCAGGGTCGCCTTGTAAATGTATATTGCAATTTCATTGTAAATCTGGACCATTCATTATAAGGTCGCAGATCTAATGGTAGAGATTATGTTAGGGTTTTTTTCCCTAGAAGGGAACCCTCTTTTATGAGGGAAATGTATTGTGGCTATGGTTGATGGTGAATATTGTACTCTAAGAGAGGAGACTGTGAGAGAAGAAGAGGAATTTACAATGGGTTTTGATGTAGGTTGTATCCCTTCATTTGTTGGATAATAATAAAGGAAGGATCTGGAAATTTCTCTGGTGGACGTAGCCCACACTGGGTGAACCACGTAAATCCGTGTCTCTCTTGTATTGTGTATCTTTTGTGTTTTGTTTCCACATTTGTTTTATTTTATTGCTCCACGGTCCTATTTTTCTAACAATGATGCGGTAGAACACTTGATCAAAGAAGTTTTCAAGTTGGGAGATAGAGAAAAAATAGACATCCCAATGTATGAAGGTAATTTGGACGTCGAAGAATTGCTTGACTGGATACAAGCAATGGACAAGTATTTCGACTATGAAGACGTCAACAAAGAGAAAAAGGTGAATCGTCTTGTAACCAGATAGCATTGAAAGCATAAGAGAAGTTGGCCTGAAAGCAGAGTCAGTGAAGCAAAGGTAGAAGTTTAAATAGAGGAAAAGAAATTTCCCATGAAAAGGCACAGAAGCCCAAAGGTGAGGCTGAGAAACCACATAGTCACTCTAAAAGAGGAGGAATTTCCTGAGAGAGACAGAGTAGTGGTAGAAACTCTTTTCCTCGAGAAAGAGGAAGAGGTAGAGGAATATAAGTGAAATGTTATGCCTGTGGAAAGACAAGACACATGTCTTAGGAATGCCCCGAGAGAAAGAAAGAAGGAGGTGAAGCTCACATTTCAGAATCGTAGAAGCATAATGTTGAAGCGAAAAGAACAGACGATGGGATATCTTTGATGATGAATAAAGTTCTCTTAAAACCAGAGCCAGAGGTTGAAAAGACAGTGCAGAGGAACAATTTGTTCAGGACAACTTGCAATACTAAAGGCAGAGTATGCAAGGTGATAATTGACAGTGGGATAACTCATAATTTAGTATCCACAGAAATGGTGGAGAAGTTAGAGCTGGAGACAACTGGACATCTGTTAAGCCCTAATATTGGCTCATTACCCCTTAATTGGAGCATATTATATTAGTAATGTTATTTTATTTATGTCGGCTTTAGGCCATTAGTTGTAATTATACCTCCTAGTCTCCTATATATACCAAGGAGACATTTTCATTT
>ML778101.1:1213747-1263394 GCA_009831015.1 Picea engelmannii | reverse complement strand
GGTCTCATGGTTGCAGAAAGGTCATCAGATAACGGTAACTAAACAATGCCTTGTTGAATTTAAAATAGGAGGATATAGAGACGAGATTATATGTGATGTGATTCCCATGGATGTATGTCATGTTTTGTTGGGGATACCATGGCAGTATGACAAGAATGTCATTCATAATGGGGGAAAAAATACTTACACTTTGGAGAAGAATGGTAGGGCCCACATGTTGATGTCAATTGAGGAGAAGAACATAAAGGAAGAATCCAGCACGAGCATACTTCTCATTAGTGGGAAGGAACTTCTACGTGAAGTTAAGAAGGAACAAGAGATGCAGTTTGTTATAGTGAGGAAGCTAAAAGGTATCCTTACAAGTACTTCTATGGAGGATCTTCCTGAAGAAGTTTAGTATTTGTTGGAGAATTTTACTGACATTGTAGTTGATGAGTTGCCCATCTCATTTCCACCTATCATAAGTATTATACATAACATTGACTTAATACCAGGAGTAAGTCTGTTGAATAAAGAAGCGTACAGATGGACACCTCAAGAGAATGAGGAGGTAAAGAGACAAGTCCAGGATTTAATGGACAAAGGTTTGGTCAGAGAAAGATTGAGTCCATGCGTAGTACCAACTATGTTGAGTCTGAAGAAGGATGGAGGATGGAGAATGTGTACAGAATCAAGTGCCATAAACAAGATCACCATTAGGTATAGATTTCCATTGCCAATGATGGATGACTTAATGGATTGATTAAATGGAGCGAACTATTTTTCAAAGATAGATTTGAAAAGTGGATATCACCAGATAAGAATGAAGGAAGGTGATGAATGGAAAACAACCTTGAAGACAAATGAGGGGTTGTATGAATGGCTTGTTATGTTGTTTGGCTTAACAAATTCTCCGAGTACCTTTATGAGGTTGATTAATGAATTGTTGAAAGATTTTATTGGTAAGTTTGTGATTGTATATCTGGATGATATATTGGTCTTCAGTAAAACTGAAGAAGAGCATCCGAGGCACTTAACAATAGTGATGAGGAGGTTGCAGCGTGAGAAATTGCTGATAAATTTAAAGAAATCCTCTTTTATGAAGACATAACTCGTTTACTTCGATTTTGTGATCTCTTTGAATGAATTGAAGATGGATCCTGAGAAGGTGAGAGCGATCAGAGAATGGTCATCACCAAGGAGTATATTTGAGGTGATAATCTTCCATGGATTGGCGATTTTCAATTGGAAGCTCATTAGAAATTTCAGTGAGATTGGTGCACAGATGATGGATATGGTGAAGAAAAGACACAAGTCTTTCAAATGGATAGAAGAGGTTGAGAAAATCTTCAATATATTGAATGAGAAGATAATAGAACAACTGATTCTGGTCTTGCCATATTTTGGGAAGACATTTCAAATGAGATGTGATGTGAGTGGAGTTGCAATTCGAGTGGTCTTGAGCCAAGATAATAGGCATGTTTCATATTCCAGTGAGAAGTTGAATGATACTAAGAGAAAGTACTCCACATGTGATAAAGAGTTTTATGCAATAATTCAAGCCTTGAAGAAATGGAGGCACTACCTTGCTCCAAAAGAGTTTGTTTTATATACCGATAATCAAGATTTACAATTCATAACTAGACAGGAGAAGTTAAACCAGAGACATGATAAGTGTATAGAGTTTATGAAAAATTTCACTTTTTTTAGAAAACACATTTCTAGTAATGCTACCAAGTTTGTTGATGCATTGAGCAAGAGATTTTTTATTCTACAGGAATTTCAAGTGAAAACCTTGGGGTTCGATTACCTTAAGGAGATGTATTGTGATGATCTAGATTTTAAGGAAGCATATGAAGAATGTGAGAATCATGTGCTTAGAGAAAAAAGTCAGTGGACAGATTATATGATTCAGGATGGGTTGTTGGTCAAAGGGTTCTAGTTGTGTATACCAAAGTTCTCAATGAGAGAGAATTTGTTGAAGGAAAAGCATAATGGAGGTCTAGCCGGACATTTCAGCCATGACAAAACGTTTGCACAGTTGAACATTTCGTACTATTGGCCAGGTATGAGGGAAAAGGTGAAGAATTTTTTGAAAAGATGTAATATTTGTCAGTATGCAAAGGGGAAGAGATAGAACACTGGATTGTATCAACCATTGCCTATTCCAGAGAGGCCCTGGGATGCAATAAGCATGGATTTCATGTTGGGATTGCCAAAAATGCAAAGAGGAAGTGATTCCATATTTGTGGTAGTTGAAAGATTTTCAAAGATGGCACACTTTATCCCATGCCAGAAGACCAGTGATGCAACACACATTGCTAACTTGTTTTTCAAGGAAGTTGTGATACTTCATGGATTTCCTAGGAGTATTGTTTCAGACAAAGATACCAAATTTGTTGGTCATTTCTAGAGAACGTTGTGGAAGAAACTGGGAATAGAACTGTCCTTTAGTTCTGCATATCACCCTCAAGCAGATGGACAAACTAAGGTGGTGAACCAGAGTTTAGGATATTTTTTGAGAAGTTTGGTCATTGAACATCATAGTCAGTGGGATCATATTCTAGCACAAGAAGAGTTTTCATACAATGACTCAGTAAGAAGAAGTACTGGAAAGAGCCCATTTCAAATAGTATATGGAATGACTCCAAGGGTAGTGTCATCGTTAAGAGATCTAGAGAAAAATGAATTCAGGAGCGTTGGAGCTGAAGAATTCGATGCAGAAATGGAGGAGCTTCATAATCATATCAAAGAGAAGTTGCAGAGGAGAAACAACGAATATAAATGTAGAGTTTATCAACATAGGAGGAAAATTCAATCTGAAGTGGGAGATCAAGTTCTAGCACATCTCAGGAAGTAGAGGTTCCCAAGAGGAACATATAATAAACTAAAGTTGAAGAAGATAGTGTCAGTGTTTCATGGAAACCTGCACAAGATATCTAGCTAAAGCAAGTGCAGAAAAAGCTTATCAAGAAAGGAAGAGAGATTCAATATGGAAAAATGAGAAAATATATTCACACTACTCCAATGAGTTGATGATTGATACATAGATCATGATCAATATGATACAATGAATGAGTGGAATACACTCATAGATAGGGAAAAACATTCCATAATTAAGACAAGCAACCAAGCAGTTAGATTTCCTTAGGAATGCATGCATGCATAATAGTGATGGTAAAAATAGAAAGTCTAAAATAGAACTAGTCAGTTAACTCCCACTGAACTGGTGTGTTGAAAATATAAATTTCTCCAACACCCCCCCTGAACATCACTATGGAGTAAAAAATGAGTCCCGGCTACAAGGCCATTTGAGGTACTCATGTACAATGCAACTAATGAACACTAGAAAAAAATGAGGAAAGAGGAAAAACCACATGGGAACCAAACCCCCCCTCAAAGGACAATGTATCAAAATAAGAAAAGGCAGTTGCTAGGCAATTGTGTTCTTCACTGCAAGACGATCCCGCAAAGTCTGAAACTTTTTCTCAGTGAATGTCTTGGTGAATATGTCAGCAATCTGTTTAGAGGAAGGACAGAACTACAAATCAATGATCCTGTCATGTGCTAAATCTCTGATGAAATGCATGTGGATGTCAATGTGTTTGGTTCATTGTCATTGTACTGGATCTCTACAAAATCTCAATGTACTCTGATTGTTGCACCATATGATAGTCGGACAGTGAAACTGGATACCAAGCTCGGTAAGGAAGTGTTGAAGCCAAAGTGTTTGAATGACATAGCTTACTACTCCTCAGTACTTGGCCTCCATGAAAGATAAAACAATGGCCGATTGCTTCTTACTTAACCAACAAATTGGGCTTGACCCCAAACTAAGAGTGTACCCGGACATGGAATTGCGATCTTTGCTATCCCCAACCCAATCTAAATCTGTGAAGCCTATGAGATCTAATGCACAATCAGCTGCATAGTGAATCCCATAACTCACGGTGCCCTGAACATATCTGAGGATGTGCTTGGAAGCCTTCCAATGCAGATCATGGGGTTCCTGCATGTATCTGGAAACTACTCCCACCATATATGATATATCTGGACGGGTCTGGGTGAGATACAAAAGACTCCCCACCAATTGTCGATATAAAGTGTTGTCCACTAATGTTGTATCCCCGCCATCCTCAAGTCTGATCCTAGATACTTAGCCTGAGAAAGTTTGATGCTGAAACCATCCTGACTAATCTCAAGACCAAGAAAGAAGTGTAGTGGACCCATGTCCGTCATAGAGAACCTGTCGTACAAAATATCTTTGACCAAATCAATGGCTGAAGCAGAGCTACCAGTGATCAAAATATCATCAACATAGAGTACTAATATCATCACAGAGTCAGTAGTCCTCAACATGTAAACATTGGAATCAGATTTAAATCTAGCAAAATCATGTGAAAGTAAGTAAGAATCCATATTTTCATACCATGCTCTAGGTGCCTGCTTGAGGCCATAGAGAGACTTCTTCAGTATGCATACTAAATATGACTTATGAATGAACCTCTGTGGTTTCTCCATGTATATCTCCTCTGAAAGGTCACCATGAAGAAAAGAATTCTTCACATCCATCTGGTGAACTTCCCATCCTTTCGTTGCTTCAATGGCTATAGGTAAGTGAATGGAGTCCATCTTTGCTACAAGAGCAAAGGTCTGATCATAATCTATCCCATGAATCTGTTGAAATCCTTTTGCAACTAATCTGGCTTTGTACCTTCTCACCTGACCATATACTACTCTCTTGGTCCTGTAGACCCATTTGCATCTAACAAGTTTCCTCCCTGGTGGAAGCGGAACCAAATCCCAAGTCTGATTCTCTAGGAGAGAGTCATGCTCCTCCTTCATAACTGCTTTCCATAGTGAATTTCCAACAACCTCATTGTAGTTATGTGGATCAGAATATTGAACCATATAGCAATGCATGGGCATCGTTGGTTCAGAAGCTGAAAATACATGAGAATGATCCACATGTTGAGATCGAGTCCTCCTTGAATCCAATGGATCCCCTGCAAGGTTGCCTGCTACATGAAGTGTGGACTATGCCCACTTAGGAATTTTCTGAAGCTCTCACGATGCCTCCTCATTTGGCTGTACTACATGCTCATCTGCATGTACATAATCCTCTAAATCTATGTATAAATATGTAGCATATGAGTGTGTGGAATCATCATCTCTGATGTTTGGAATTGATGGAAGCACAAGAGTCTCTACATGTTGCACTGGAGGTGCATGGAAAGGACTCTCCTCAAATTGAAAAGTGCCCTCAATGATGAGTTGGTCTGTAGAGGGATCAATCAATCTGTACCCCTTCACATCATCTAGATATCCCACAAAGATGCAAGGTGTGCTCTATGGATCTAAGGCTTTCCTCTTTTCAGAAGGAATATGGGCCCATGCTCTAGATCCAAATATGCGGAAGTGTGTGACATCTGGTTTGTCACATGTCCAAGCCTCAAAAGGTGTCATATCCTCAACAGATCTGTGAGGTGATCTGTTATGTATGTAAGTAGCACAATTAAGTGCCTCGGCCCAAAGCTTGGAAGAAAGTGATCTTGCATGCAACATGCAGTTGGTCATCTCCTTGAGAGACATGTTCTTCCTTTCAGCAACTCCATTCTGTTGTGGACTGTATGGAACTATGTACTACAACTGGATACCAACTTCACGACAAAGATTCTGAACATATTTGTTGATATACTCCCCCCCCATTGTTTGTATGGAGGATCTTGATTTTATTCCCAGTTTGTGTCTCTACTAGAGCTTTGAAATCTTTGAGATGCTAAAAAACTTCAGACTTATGTCTAAGAAAATAAACCCAAGTATAGCGTGAGTAATCATCAATAAGTGTAAGAACATACCTTGCTTTGTTGATGGACGGATGTGGAAATGGACCCATTTGATCATTGTGAACAAGTTCCAAGGAAGAGGAGGCTCTCCTTTCCTTCCCCTTTTCAAACTTCTCTTCAGGATGCTTGCCAAGAATGCATCCTTCGCAAACCCCTTCAAAAAAGTGAATGTCTGGCAAGCCTTTGACCATTCCTTGCTTGGAAAGTCATTTCATGTACCTAAAGTTTAAATGACCAAATCTCTCATGCCATACTCTACTACTATCATTAGCATGTTTAAGTAGAAAAGAGGAGTCATATTCAGTAAATTAGTGAACTTATACAACCTTGATTTGTCATCTACCTCACCAACTGCAATAATAGAATTGTCATGCATGTCAAGTACAGTAACTGAATCTGATGTAAATTCAACCCTTTTACCTGTTTGAGTGATTTGATAAACTGAGAGTAGGTTTATAGAAAGCTTTGGAACATGTAATACATTCTCAAAACATCCATTAGGGAGTTCCACTCTTCCCTCTCCTGCAACTGCTATTGGAGTATCATCCCCCATGAGAATAGGAGGTCGAAAGCATGAACTCAAAGAAGTAAAAAATTCCTCTTTAGTTTCCATATGATGTGATGCAACAGAATCTATAATCCATGAATCAGATGAGGAATTAATTGCAACCAGAGCATGATGATTACCTTTCTTAGGCGCATGGTATTCTTCCTTCTTCTTCTTATTGGCTCCTTCAGGAATGAAGACTCCAAGTTTATTCCTCTGAAGTACCTGTGTCATAAGATCGATCTGCTTCTTCATGCATGTGGACTCTTCATGATTCGGTTTATTGAAATATGTGCATTGTTTTCCCTTATTCTTCTTCCCTTTGGAATTTGAAGAATCTTTGGAACCTAAAGAATCCTTGAAGGGTTTGGAATATCCCTCCTTTTTTTACTTTGGATGTAATAACTCCTTTTGTTTATGCTTCAATTTTTGATTGTATGACCCTTTTCCATCATGCATGGTGAGTGCATGTGCTTTGGGATATTTAATGAGGCCCATTTGTATGAGTTTTGTCTACTCTTGTGTAAGAGACTCAATGAACTGATCCAACGTAGGAATTTTCCAATTTGTTCCAAAAAGACACTTGCCATAATGGAAATTGGAGACATATACAGTGTATTTTGGTCCTAGCTTGGCTAAGATTGTTAGAATAAGTTGTTTCTCTTGTGTAGACTTGTCAATATAAAATTCACCCAAGCTTAATAGAAAATATTTAAATTTATTAAAAAAATCTTGTATATTATCAAAAGTTTTAGGGTCTAAGGTATTCAACTCTACCTCAAGCATATGACCTCGCATCTCATCCTGCTTTCAAAAGAGTCCTTCCAAGGTGGTCTAGATCTCGTTTGGAGTCTTGCATGTGGCAACATGAAACCAAAAATAAGTGGAGATTAACTCAAGAAGTAGTTATGTGGCCTCTTCCTTACGATTTTCCCATCTCATCTTCTCAATCGTTGATGTAGGTTCTGTTTCTGTCGCCATCCTCAAATTATATAGTCCTTTTCTTTTGAGTTGGAATGTCTCCTTGGGATTCCAATCAGAATAATTGCATGGTGTGAGGATTACCACCAAGTTTGACTATATAATAGTTTTCATATCCATCTCTCCCACTGTTTCTAAGAACCCCTAAAAACCTACTCTCAATCTGCAAGTGAAAAATTAAGAAATCACAACAGAAATGACACTTTAAGTGAAAATTCGTATCAGTTTCAAGAAATGATCTTGCGACTTACTTTCTGAGCAAATGGTGAAGAATATTTCCAAACGGTTGAAAAATCACTTCCAAAATGGGTTGATTTACTTCTCACATGGGTCGTTTCCTCAAAAATGTAATATTTTTGGGAGCAATCACTGTAGAAAGGTACGACCACGGATTCATATCAGTTTTAGGAGACTATCTTGTGGCATACTTTCTGTGCAAATGGTGAAGAATATCGCCAAATGGTTGAAAGCCCACTTCCAAAATGGGCCTCTTTACTATCCTCATCGGTTGTTTCTTCAAAAACGTAATATTTTGGGAGGAATAACTGCTAAAAGGTACAACCACGGATTTATCTCGTTGAAACTCCAGTTTTCCTTATTCTTTGTCTTGTCTGGCTTGCTCCAAGCAGCACAGCTCTGATACCATGTCATTGTTTCATGGAAACCTACACAAGAGATCTAGCTAAATAAAATACAAACAAATCGTATCAAGAAAGGAAGAGAGATTCAATATGGAAGAATGAGAAAATATATTCACACACTCCAATGAGCTGATGATTGATACATAGATCATGATCAATATGATACAATGAATGAGTGGAATACACTCATATATAGGGAAAAACTTTCCATAATTAAGAAAAACAATCAAGAAGTTATCTTTCCTTAGGAATGCATGCATGCATAATAGTGATGGTAAAAATAGAAAGTCTAAAATAGAACTAGTTAGTTAACTCCCACTGAACTAGTGTGTTTAAAATAGAAATTTCTCCAACATATAGGACCATGCAAGATCCTAAGAAAATTTGATGAGAATGCTTATGAGATAGAGCTTCCAGAAGATGTGGGTATATCGCCCATATTCAACACTGCATACATGTATCCTTACAAGGTAGATGGAGCCAGAGGATTAGAAGATCAGAAAGAGATTCAGTGGGAAAATTAGATTCCTTTAGTAGAGAATCTACAGATGGAGAAAAACGTAGATCGGCGAATTAGTAAGAAGACCAGGAGAAAGACATATTTTGAGTATTTGGTAAAGTGGATAGGACACCCAATAGAAGACACAAGTTGGGTAATTGAAGTGGATATTCAGAATAATGGAACGTCAGTGTAGGAACTCATGGACAGGAATCCATGATTTTTTTTAGCCAGAGGAGTATGATGTAGGAGCATCGCTAGCGAAACATGAGTGGAAGAAGACTAAGCGCACTAGCGTGCATTTTGAAGTGAATTTTGAATTTTAAAGTGGCATATCATGTAAATATTTTGAAAGGATTGTAATTAAAAGACATCTTTAATGTCTTGGAGCTGGATGATCGCATGAGATCATTGGACGATGTATTTTCTTTTAATGAAGTTGTGTGCAATATAGATTCGATGTGTTTGATCTTATCTGTCTGTCAAAAAAATTTATTGTAATAAATCCTAAGTAGTTGAATGTTTTTATTTCGATAGAATAGATCTAGAGTAGTTGGAGGGAAAGGCTCGAAGAGCCCCTCTTGTATAAAGCCTTGCATTGTTTCCCAAAAGAGGTTGTTGGCATTCTAGTTGTTGATAGTTGTTGTCATTCTAGTTGAGAGTTGAGAGCTGCGGAAAAGCCTTGTATGAACCCATCTATATAACAGTTGAATGAATATACCAGAGGAGCATTGTTCCAAATGTCTGGTGTTACTATGTCTATCTAAATGAATGAATGAATGAATGGTATACTTTTTGTTTAATTGCAATTCTCTGTTATTTCTTGTTTTTATGAATGCATTTACATTGTTGAATGTATGAATCTGTGAAGATTTAGATAAGTTTCAATTGGTTCTCTTCTATGAGAAAGTGCAAGTGTGCATAGTATCTGCAAGGTGTGCATGACAAATTCTATTTCGATTCATAATCTCAGAAGAGATAACGTGAAATTTATATGTGCAAGGAGTGCATAGTGTCTACAAGGCGTGCATGACAGAGTCTGCTTTGACTCAGAAAGTTCAAAAGAGATAGTTTGAGAGTGCGTGTAGGAGGAACCTCACTCAATTTAGTATTGTTCAGGAGGAACTGATTGATCCTTTGAGAAATGTTGCAAGGAGTGCACAGTTTCCTTCAAGTGGTTAAGCTTAAGGAGCTTGGTCGCAAGGTATGCGCAGAATTGATACTTATTTGGGTATCAAAGGAATCATTATGAGAAGTTCAGAGTGTTGGGAGAAGCATGTCCAAGAGAGGTAACTTTGAGCATTGCATGCAGAGAGTGCATATTGTCTACAAGGAGTGCACGACAGAGTCTTCTGACTCGGAAGCTCAAGAGGAGTAGTGAAAGTCATCCACAGAGAAGCTAAGTGTGGAGGAAGACCTGTTGCAAGGCGTGCACAGGCTGTAGTTTGACTAAGTGTCGAAGAGAACATTCTAAGGAGGAAAAAGTTTGAGAAAGAACAAGCTCAAGAGGAGGAGTGGTGAGAAATATTCAAAGGGAGAAATCCTTTAAGGTTTCCCAAAATTAACAAGCAAGATCCGTTCAGGAAGGATCGGGATCATTCTAGACTGTTAGATCTGGGGAAAGTTGCACGAAGGTTAGTCGTGGAGCATTTCGATACTTCGTGGTTCAGAGTATTTTGAGGTGTTAAGAAGTGGGATCATCTAAGTCGCGAAGCAAATACTAACCATTGGCCGTGAGGAGGATACATGGCAAAGGATTAGAAAATATGGGAGATAGAGGTCCGAAAACGTTATCTATGGAGAAGGTTGAATTATCGCGAAGTCGTGAAACCTAGAAATATAGCTGGACCATCAGATCCAGGTGGGCATGTGGCAGAGATCTGTGCATTCGGTAAAAAGCATTTCAGAAAGAACCAAAGACGTAGGTCGTGATATTTTCAAATCCCGAAGTTACGAAGAGCTGGGCCACGGTCACAGCCCATGGTCACATATGAGAAAGAGTCTAGCACGGAGGGGGCTAACACTCACAAGTTTGGTGTTTCCAAAAGCATCAGAGAGCAGGGTTGCAGGTAACTCAAACCAACAGGTAACATCAAAGGGACCTGTGTGTCATTGTTCAGGGCTTGTTGAAGGCCCGAAAAGCTAATTTGGCTCGAGTAAATTGAAGATCCAAGACTAGGAGGTCGCAAAATCCCTAAGAGGGAAGGGGGGGCTGCATCAAATTGTATGTATCTTTCTACCTATGTTTGTACATATCTCTCCATCTATATTCTTTGAGTTGGTGTTGGATTGCAAGATACTCATAAAACAATTCAAGATTTTGGTTGTATGATTTCAAATTCAAGACCTTTCTTATCTTGGCCATACACCAATGGTTGTGTGTTAGTGGTACAAATAACAGATGTGCAACAACACTCATCACCTACTTAATTGAATCATTGGCAATATTTTTATGAAATTTAAAAATTATCTTATTAATTATAAATCAAAATCAATTGTATTTTTGTTTTATAAAGAATTTTAAACTCCTTTAAATAGAATTATGTAATATCTTCTGTAATACCATGCTTTCCTCTACACAAATTTCATTAAATATAATCGTTGGTGAACGCACATCCTGATCGCCCCTATCATACGAGAAATTACAGTAAAAGAGTAAGATAATGTGAGTACACTAAATGTTCTTTTTTTATTTAATATGGGTATAATTGTTTACTTAATGCACATCCCATCTGTAATCATTGGTGATGTCGATAGACATTGGACGGTGATCCCTATCATCATTCACCTTTCGTTACCGATGCATATGTGCTAGTAAATTTAATCATAGCCATCCATTAAATAGTGACAATGAAGAATATTCTGTGTCATTAAATCTGGAATATACATATAATATTTTTAATAAAATGTCTCTAAAATTTGGCACCCCATTTCCGATATAGGGACTCCTATCAGGATAAACAAACAAAATTTGTTGTCATTAAATATGGAACATAAACATAATACTTTTAATAAAAAGACTCTAAAATGTGGCACCGCGTTTCCGAGATAGGGATGACTATCGACGCAATTAAGTATTCTTTGGATTCATAATTGTAATAGACTATATGGTGTCTCTTTGGGAAATTATGGTTCATGTATTTGATTTGACTATCATTCAAAGAAGAGTTTGAGAAGTGGGAGAAGTGGGTTCTGACTACCATATGCTCATGAAATGTTTTTGTTAGTCACTGGATGTAACACATGTACACCAATATATTTTTGTTAGTCACTGGATGTAACACATGTATACCAATATAGGGAATTCATAAGCATAAAATGAAAAGGGCTGTTAGGTGTTCTTTGTAGGCTAAAGGAGTTAAATATTTCAATAATGTAAATAAACTTTATTTCATTTAAATGTGTTCTATTACTAAATATGCAATACTTAGAATATTTATAGTAGGTATTGGTTGTACTTACCAAAAATGATTATTGCAAATGGTATTTTTTCTTGTGTTTTCATGCACTATAGTTTACCTCAGATCAATTCTTGTAAAGAATAATGAAACTATAGTGGCTTGTTTTATTCTTTGCAAATTGTTTGCATGTTAATCTCTTATTATGATTAGTTATGGAATGAATCACTTCAGGTTAAATAGGTGGAAATAATAATAATAATAATAATACATATTCTAATTTATTTAAAAATAAAACTTATATTTATTATCATTTTTCTATTTAAAACACTTTCTTTCTATGTATCCTTTTTTATATGTTGCATATGGGCTAAGGAATACAATGAGTTTAGAGCACCCACCATTCCAATCGACATAGCCACAACAACCATCTAGATGATAACATATCACATGTGAGCTTCAATGGCTCACATGTCTATCAATTGTTCTCGGAAGAAGGAAAGAAACCAAGCAAGTTCATGGGATTGAAACCACAGTAATTGAGTATTGCACCACCTTGTCTAAATACATATACACTAGCATGATACATAGTTCTAGTCATAGTTCCAGGTCAAACAACAAAATATGATCTAGTTGGATTATTAGTGGTTTCAACAACATATGTTGCTTCTATTGAGTAAGACGCAAGAGCAACTAGAGCTACAAAGGCAAAAGAAGGTGATCCGGATTATTTTTGGCATGAAATGAGAGCGAAGATATGATAAAGAAATTTACAGAGATTTATCAGATATTCAATAAAATAGCAGAGATGTATCAGATATATAACTATAAACAAAGAGATATAGTAATGCACAATTTCTATTAATGAGAAAAATGTACAAAACTGTAGAAATATAGAGTGAAAGACTCGTTAGAATGGTGGAAGCTTATCTCTAAGAAGAGATGTGATGACTACGCTCATTAGAGAGATGATGGTGGTTACAATGAGGCTGCAAAGGCATTTTTAACATAAATAAAATCCAAAACCCTAACCCCAGAAAATGAAAGTCCAACAAGTTTGTGGACCCTATTTTGGGTAGTTTGGTGTATCAACTTCCCATGGGCATAACTTTGGCATACGATCTCCGTTTGGGGCGCATGATAGCTATTTAGAAAAGTATTGATGAGGAGCTTCATTTCACAGGATCAATGAGAGCCTTTGACTATTATTGAGGTGCCCGATCGTGAAAAAAAACCGTTTAGTCCCTCAAAATGGCCCCAAAAATTTGGGACCCGAAAAACTGTTATAAATAGTAAGTTGTCAAAAAACTATTTTGAGCCAATTGGAATAGGTTGGTGGCCACCGAGATCCTCCTGGATCAATCCTCCCTCCTTAGGAAGCAATGGTATCCATTGCGTTGAGTTCCTGGGGGAGAGGGGCAAGTGTTTGTTGAATCTGAACCTTGGTGAGTTGTTTGCCTTGCTGGAGAAGTTGTGTTGCTTGGTTTGTGTAAGGTTGTTGAGAAGCTGATGTTAGAAGGGTTGACCCTTTTTAACCAGTCTAGCTACATGACATGACTATGTGTAGAAGGAATCTTTGTACTTTGCTATAATCTTGTCGGCCTTCTTTTGTTGGATATAATGTGATTGGACTGAGGTTGTAGTGGTTGCAGTGTCCTTATGTTCACCTTTTGAACAAATTATGAAAATGATGAATGTTGTAGTATGAGATATTACCTTGCGACATTGTCTTGGTGGAACAATAATTGAAACTACCTATGGTATCCTGTAGAGTGACCCCCGAAGTAAAAATGACACTACAGGGTCAAGACTCATAAATAACACGATGCTTTCACATATATGGATGGCCCAAAAGAACATCACATACATACAGTGGAGAAACATCACATAATACCTCATCCTTGAAGGGATGGATGTCGTATGACAATCGACACTGTTGGCTGAAATGAATATCTCATCCTTGGTGAAGCCACTCGATATTGTATGGTTGCAGGTGTGGTGTTGTCAAAAATACCAACTATTTGATGATCTCTGTTTATATGAGTTTCTTCTGGCCTCTGCTATCAATAATAAAATGCAGCAAGGTCCCCTTCACCCACACCTATGAATGAAAAAGGTGCTCCCCCTCTTCGGGATCTGCTGGTTCATCTAGTTGAATTGTTGTGGTTATGAAAGTAGCAGTGGGGTCTGCATCGATGATCTGTCTTCTCCCATCATTTTGTGAATTAGATTTTGAATCAGTGTTCGACTCCTTTTCTTTGATCTCAGACACCAATGATTGTTTTGAGAAACATTCATCAGTTTTGTGCCAGGGGATTTTGTGGAAATCACACCACTTTCCAGCGTCCTTCTTCGTCTTTCCATTACCCTTCTTTTCCTATGGCTTGGAATGGTTTTCTGGAGGCTATTTGTTAGGGTCATATTTAAAATACTTTGGTTGTTATGGATTTGCATACCCAAACTCCTGTTTGTTCTGGTGCACAAATTTATGCTCAATTTTGACAACATATTGATAGGCAACTCCTAGTGATGAGATGTCCAAAAAATCCATTTCAGTTTGGACATATATATGTAGATCCCCACGGTATTTTAGAAGTAGATGTCACTCAAAGTCTTTGATACCCAAATTGGTGCACAAGGTATGGAAAGTATTTGTGAAATATGACACTATTTGTCCCCTCTCTTGTTGCAGTGTGGTCCATCTCATATATCGGTCATCATAGTTACCAATGGGGTAATATTGTTCCTTGACTGCATCAACAAAAAAATCTCAAGTGGGCTCAGCCCCATATAGTCTAGACTCCTATGTGGAGCTTTTCTCCTAGTAAGTTTCCCACCAATGTTTGACATGGGGGGGATCCTTAAGGAGTGTGAAAGTGATCTTTTCCCTGTCGAAAAATTGTGAAGAGAGAAATAATCTTCTAGCAGATTTAACCATTTTTCTAGGGAATCCACATCTATCTGACCTTCAAAATACATGAATATAAAAATTAGCTTGAACCTTGAAAGGAGAGGTGCCTCCAAAGTGGTCGCTTGATGAATACACGCATGTTGTTATCAACCCGTGTTGAAGGATGTGGGAAAATTTCTCCATCATTTTGTCCCTTTGTCGCATGAGAGCTTTCTCATGTAACATATTAATATGATCATTTTCTCTGTATTTTTTCTTTTGTTCCACCATAGAGGGTTTCTTGGGCATGTGAGAGTGATTGTCCTCAATAGATACAAGCTCAAGACCCAACTTTCTATACTTAGACCTCATCGGGGACATGCACTGAAAAATGATCAAGAGCAACTTGCTCTGATACCACTAATCTAGATTATTTTCGACATGAAATGAGAACAGAGATATAATAAATAAATGTACAGAGATAGATAAAATATCCAATAATATAACATAGATGTATCATATATATAACCATAAAACATAGATACATTAATACATAATTTCTATTAATGAGTGAAATGTACAAAACTGTAGAAATACAGAGTGAATCACTCGCTAGAATGGTGACAGCTTATCTCTGAGAAGAGAAGTGGCAACTATGCTCATTCACAAGAATATGGTGGTTACAATGAGGCTCCAAAATCCTTTTTAACATATAGAAAATCCAAAACCCTAACTCCGGAAGATGAAAAGCCAACATGTTTGTGGACCTCGTTTTGGGTAGTTTGGTGTATCAACTTCATGGGGGCATAACTTTGGAATACAATCTTTGTTTGGGGTGCACGATAGCTCATTGGAAAGGTATTGATGAGGATATTCATTTCAAGGGCTCAATGAGGGTGTTTGGCTATCAGTGAGTTGATTTATCGTGAAACAACATCATTTAGGCCTTGAAATTTGGGCCCCAAAAAACGACTAAAAATATTAAGTTGCCAAAATTTTTTTTTGAGTTAGTTGGAATAGGTGGGCGGCCACCGATATCCTCCTGGATCAGTAGCAGAAAAATAACTAACAACATCATGAGATCTAGCAGCACCAACAACTTATGTTAATTTATATCCTTCTCTTCTTCTTAGTTACTTGTTAGTCTTCTCTCTCTCATGTTGAATAGTTTTTGGGAAATGGATGGACAACGAATGAATGAGTTCCAGAACTTCATTTTTCTTTAGTTATTCATGGATGGAATCTATTGAGACAAGTGATTACACAACCTGACCCATCTTCAAATCCTCTTTCTATTACTAGTTCAAATCCAAAATGCAAGCAATATTATTACCATTACGTCCTTTTCTTTCTCATGGTCGGGCCTCATTAGAGAGGCCAAGGGGATGAATAGGAAAAGATTGCTTTCATTCCTCAGGGTTTCAACTCTTGGGAAATTTTTATTATTTAAGGTTGCATTACTTTGAATAGTCTTTTAGAGAAGCTTCAGATGTAGTGGTTAATGGAGGTAAAATATTGGCCAAAAAAAGGAGGTGGGGAGGAGACTAGAAAATCATGTCAATATGCAGACATCCATTGACTTTCCAAAGAGAAATGCACAATGAAATATTGACTCAAAGTGTAGTATTAGGTGATGGGGTGGATATCATGAAAATTTTCAATACAATTAGATTGAGGGGAATCATTAGTAAGGTGAAGTAGAATGAATCAATGGATTAGGAAGGGTCATCGAGATACTCACAGGAGAATGGGGAAGCAAGCATCATAAGGAAATGGGTTTATTATTTTTTTATCTACATTTCTCTCTACTACATGTTTTTATTCTAATATAGGATAAGGATTTGAGGTGGGATGCTTACCCACCCATTGAGATTTTTCTTGCACTAATTTTTTCTCCATGTGCATACTTTTGTTGATTGCTACAATAATGACTACAATGTTGCATGAAATAAGGTTTGGTCATTGGTGAGAATTCATCTCTACTTGTAATAAAAAATGACTCTATTTACTCAAAAAGAATTTGGCATTTTCTATTTTAAAATAATTAGACACAGTAATGAATAGCTTTGTTGTCTGAGTATGTTCTCTTGTCTACCAAAGGAAATTTTCCCAATGAATGAAGTGCACAATGCCATGCAATATTCCCTAAATATCAACATTAGATGTCAAAGGAAGGAGTATGTATCCTCACTAGTAATTTTATGTTTGTAAGTTGTTCTGTTACCGAGGATAAAACTATTAACATGCATTAATAGGATTATCTCTCTCTCTCTCTCTCTCTCTCTCTCTCTCTCTATATATATATATATATATATATATATATATATTCGAATAATGAGATTGAATGATGATTTATTTATTACACGACTTTCCAACTTAATGTTCTGATGCAAACGCCCACCCGCACACGTCCGCTCTCACCAGGACCTTCTTTTAGCTCGACCCGAAGAGTTAAAATTACTCTTCAACCCCCTGTCGGGAGTTCTCAATACCCACAGACTTTCTTTGTGATCTCCCTTCCTCAAATCGGGAAATCGGACCTCGCGATATCGCGAGTCCTGAGCTCACAGAATCGGGCTTCACCAATCCCCGAATCCTGATGGAATACCCACTTCACGCCTTCCTCGTCTCCTATCGAAAATTACCCTATCGGGAAATCGGTACTCACGCGGTCGTGAGTCACTGTTCTCACGGATCTTCAATTCTCGAATTCTGATGCCACCTGTCCTCTACGCTGTCACCTGGACCCCATGCTTTCAGGGTAAATTGGGAAATCGCGGATCGTGATTCCAATATACAAGAGTTCCATGTCCACAGAAACTCCAATTTTCCGATGAGCTGACCTCCGACTCTCCTCCGGATGTCCAACATGTGTCCCTACAGAGATCAATGGCTAAGGTTATCCGTCGGGGTTTCGAGACTTTCAAGGTCTCTGATTCTCACCCTATGAAAACCCCGATGACTACTTCTTGGCACCCCAGATCTTAAACCTAGTGCAACTTTCCTGTAATCTAACGGCTAACGGGAAACACCCACTGATCCAACGGTTCACCAATCTCTCGAGCTTGGGCTCTGTTGTGTTCATAACCCCCTCGTACTTCCCACGAGATCCATTGGCTGACGGGTTTTTGTCGGTCTCCTCTGTGAGATCTTGGCCGTCGATTTCCTCCTTGAGATTTCTCTGAAATGATTAAATGTTCCTTCTTCAGACTTGCTCCACAAGCCTGAGCTTGAAATTCCTGCTTGAACCTTCCTCGACACGAACCTTCTATGCTCCCTTTCAATGATATCAAAAAAGGTTCTATCCCTCTTGAGCTTGTGCACCCTGCTTGTGCTCAGCCTTCAATGCTTTCCAAGTGTTGAATTTTTTAGACTCTGTGTCCTCTTGGTAGAAGCAGTCGTCTAACTCCGTTGCTCAAACTAACAACTAAGATCTCTAGCTCCACCTGCACACTCTTCGCACGGCTTCAACAACCCCTGCAACTTCTGTGGAAATGAGAATAAGTGTTAAAATATCGAGCTCTCATCAACGCACTCCTTGTGGATGAATTCAACTGCACTCTGTGCAGGAATCTCCTGGCTCAAATAGAGAAACAATTGAAACTCATTCTCTTCCTTCTCAGACTTCAGTTTTAAACCCTGAAATCACATGCACAACATATTCAAAGCAAACGCATATCCATAAAACAAACATTCAAGAGCACATTAACCACATACACAAAGAAACAACACCAGACATGAATTTGAATCAAAGACTCTCTTCTATTAACTCAAATCTGTACATAGGTGTTCTGCATACAATTCTCTGCCTACTCTTCTCTTCTGAATGCTTCTGAATTATCTGAATAATGATACAATGTACAAAGGAGGGTGTCTATATCCATTTTCCCTCTCAAACTCTAAACTGTCTAATCTGGAAATAAAATCCTATCTACCTGCATTAACTAAATTAAATGTCGTCTATCTAATTCAGACAAGAGCGTATGGCTCGAGGTCTGATACAACATACAAAAGGCACTCCTTCATAAAGGATTCATTTAAGACTTGCGCTACAATCCCAAAGCATTTTCAAAAGTTTGGGTTTGTTTTTCCAGCTGAACTTTCGCTTGATGTGCTGGCTCGCTTGCTGAGTTGGTGATGCTCCTGCATCATACTCCTCGGCCTGAAAACTTTCATGGGCTCCTATCCATGAGATCCTACACGGTCTGTCCATGCTTTTGAATCAATTCTTCTGTCTCCCAACTAGCATCCGCCACTGGGTGGTTCTTCCACTTCACCAGATACTCAAAATACTACTTTCGCCTGGTTCTTTTGCTGACTCTTCTATCAAGTATCCACTCCATCTGTGGCCTTTCTACAATTGACATCTGCTTCTGCCACTGAATTTCTGGCTTCTCATCACTCCCAGCTCCTGCTTCCTCAGTCTTATAGGGGTATAAGTCTGAGACATTGAATGTCGGAGATATTCCAATGTCATCTGACAATTCAATCTCATAAACGTTTTCTCCCAATTTCTTCAGGACTCTGCATGGCCCAATTTTCTTCATTTTCAGCTTGTTGTATGTTCCCCTTGGGAACCTTTCTCTCCTCAGATGTGCCAGAACCAGATCACCAACTTCAAATTGAAGTTGTCTTCGATGTTGATCCGCTCTGCGCTTGTACTCCTGGTTCGATTCTGTCAATCGCTGCTTCACCCTGCTGTGAAGTTCTTCCATCGCCTCTGCGAATTCTTCAGCGCTTGCGCTCTTTGTCATTATCTTCTCTGAATCTTTCAGCTCATATACTCCTCTTGGATGTCTGTCGTATACTATCTCAAACTGAATTTTCTCTGTGCTTCGATTCACTAAATCGTTGTAAGTGAATTCTGCCTGTGGAAACACACTATCCCAGCTGCTATGGTGCTCCATCACTAAGCTCCTCAGTAAGTCTCCTAGACTTTTGCTGACCACTTCTATTTTCCCATATGTCTGTGGATGATAGGCAGAACTGAACATTAAGTTAGTTCCCATCTTCTTCTAGAGTGTCCTCCAGAAATGTCCAATGAACTTTGTATCCCTGTCCGATACAATGCTTCTGGGTAAACCATGAAGTCTAACAATTCCTTGAAAAATAAATTTACGATGTGAGTCACATCGCTGGTCTTCTGACACGGAATAAAATGTGCCATTTTGGAAAACCTGTCAACCACCACAAATATGGAATCATGTCCTCTTTGCGTCCTTGGTAATCCCAACATGAAATCCATGCTGATTTCATCCCACGGCCTGTCGGGTACAGGTAACGGTTGATAGAAACCCGCATTCTGCTTTCTGCCCTTAGAATTTTGGCAAACTCTACACCTGTCAACAAACTTCTTAACATCTGTTTGCATCTTCGGCCAGAAGTATGCTTCGCTCAACTTTGCGAACGTTTTTTCATGGCCAAAGTGCCCTGCTAATCCGCCACTATGTTTTTCTTTTAGCAGATTCTCCCTCATGGAGCAATTTGGAATGCATAACTGGTTTCCTTTGAACAACAGCCCATTTTGAATCATGTAATCCATCCACGGGCTTCTGTCTCTGAGAAATGGATTCTCAGCTGCCTCGTATGCCTCTGCAAAATCTGCATCACCTGTATACATATCTTCAAGGTTTTCAAAACCCAATGTCTTGACTCGAAACTCTTGCAGCAACAAACATTTCCTGCTCAAAGCATCAGCCACTTTGTTAGCAGTTCTTGAAATGTGTTTAATTGCAAATGTAAAATTTTGCATATACTCTACCCATTTTGCATGTTTTTGGTTCAGCTTCTCTTGCTGAGTCACAAACTGTAATGCATGATTATCACTATACAATACAAATTCTTTTGGGATCAAGTAATGCCTCCACTTCTTCAACGCTTGTATAATGGCATAAAATTCGTTATCATACGTGGAGTATTTCACCTTTGTCTCATCCAGCTTCTCGCTAAAATAAGCAATTGGTCTGTCATCTTGACTCAAGACCGCTCCTATGGCAAAGCCACTTGCATCACACTTTACCTGGAAAACTTTTTGAAAATATGGCAACACCAACACCGGTTGTTCGGTGATCTTTGGCTTCAACAGATTGAAGCTCTTCTCTGCCTCTTCAGTCCAATGAAAAGACTTATGTCTCTTCTTGACTGTGTCCATCATTGCTGCACTAATCCCACTAAAATTTCGAATGAATTTCCTGTAGAAACTCGCCAATCCATGGAAACTTCTCACCTCAAAAACATTTCTTGGTGTTGGCCAATTTTTAATCACCTCAACTTTACTTGGATCCATCTTCAATTCATTTGCCAATATGAAAAACCCCAAGTAAATGAGTTCTTTCTTCATAAATGAAGACTTCCTCATGTTGACCAACAACTTCTCTTGCTGTAGCTTCCTCATTACTGCAGCTAAATGCTTCAGATGTTCTTCTCTTGATTTGTTGAAAATCAATATGTCATCTAAATAAACAATGACAAACTTACCAATGAATTCTTTCAGCACTTCATTCATCAGCCTCATGAATGTACTTGGCGCATTCGTCAAGCCAAACAGCATGAATAGCCATTCATATAACCCTTCGTTGGTCTTGAAGGCTGTCTTCCACTCATCACCTTACCTCATGCGAATTTGATGGTATCCTCTTTTCAAATCGACTTTTGAAAAATAATTTGCCCCACTCAGGCAATCCATCAGATCGTCCATTCTCGGTAGTGGAAACCTGTACCTGATGGTGATCTTGTTAATGGCTCTGGAATCTGTGCACATTCTCTAGCCTCCATCTCTCTTTGGGCTGAGTACCGTTGGAACGACACACAGACTCAAACTTTCTCTGACCAGTCCTTTGTCTAGCAGTTCCTGCACCTACCTTTTGACCTCCTCGTTCTCCTGAGGTGTCAACCTGTACACAGCCTTGTTTGGCAAACTAGCTCTCGGTACAAGGTCTATGTGGTGACTTATGCTCCTCATTGGCGGCAACGAATGAGGTAGTTCGTCCACCACTATATCAGCGAACTCTTCAAGTAGCTCCTGAATTTCTTTCGGCAAATCGTCCATTCTTGTGCTGGTCAAAATGATTCTGGGTTTTCTGACCACAAAGAATTGTGGATCCTCCTTCTTCTTTACTTCTGCCAGAAGTTCCTTCCCACTCATGAGAAGTATCCTGTTGTTCACTTCCGATTTCACCTCCTTATCTTTTATCAGAAGTAACATGTACGTTCTCCCGTTCTTCTCTAAAGTATACGTATTTATCTTCCCATCATGAATTACGTTTCTGTCACACTGCCATGGTCTTCCCAGCAGTAAATGGAAAACATCCATAGGAATGACATCACATAAAATTTTGTCATTATATCCTCCTATTTTAATGTCAACTAAGCACTGTTTAGTGACACTCACCTGATGTCCCTTCTGTAGCCATGAAACTTTATATGGACTCGGGTGATCAATTGTCTCCAGCTCTAATTTCTCCACCATATCGGTCAAAATGAGATTATCGGTGCTTCCGCTGTCCACGATCACTTTGCATTTTTTGTCTTTGGTCTTGCATGCAGTTCTGAACAGCCTGCTTCTCTGAGCTGTGTCCTCCACCTCCTTCTTGGGTGTTAAGAGAACTTTATGCATCATTAATGACCTTCCGTCTTCTGCGTCTTCTGTTTCAGCAGCTCGCCTTTGTGCCTCGGCGATGTGAGCTTCTCCTTCATCCTTTTTCCTACTGGACAGTCAACTGCTTTGTGCCCATTCTTCCCACATGTGTAACATGTGATTACTCCTCCTCTTCCTCTACCTCGACCTCTAGTACGAGGAAAAGTATTAACATCGGCGTATCCTCCGCTCTGTTCGGCCTACTGCATTCACTGTTCAGTGTGCTGGCCTCGCTGAGAACTTCCACCTCTTTCCATTCTGGTATGAGGCTTCTTCCAGTCATCCTTATATTTCTGGAACCTATCTTGGGTAAATGATTTTCCTCTCGACTGGCTCTTACCTCTGCCTCGCTGTGCTGGCTTACAACTTAGCTTTTCCTCTGCCTTCAAAGCCATCTGATACGCATCCTCCACCGTTCTGATGGTTTTCATACTCATCTCATCCTGGATATCGTATCTTAAGCCGTTCATATACCTGGCGACTTTTTCATCATCGCTCTCCCGATGACCTGCTCTGATATTGAGCTTGTAAAATTCTTCGGTATACTCTTTCACCGTCATCAACTTCTATCTCAGGTTCTGCATCCTCTTGAATAGTGTGATCTGATAGTCCCTTGGGATGAACTTTGCCTTCATCTTCGCTATCATTCGATCCCATCTTTTGATCTTTTGTTTCCCTTTGGAACGTCTATCCGCCTGAAGCTCGTCCCACCATAACGCTGCGTGTCCTTTCAATTTAGTGACAGCATGCCTTACCTTTTTATCCTCTTCGATATCCTCATAATCGAAGTAGGTGTCAAGAGCTCTAATCCAGTCCAACAACTCTTCTGCATCCAGACTTCCTTCATAAGTTGGAATGTCCATTTTCGTTTTTGAACTCATCCGAGCGATAGCCTTAATTAACCGCTCATTGGCTGCATATTCGGCTGCAACTTCTCCTTGTTGTTCATCTTTAGCTTCGCCTTCGGATTCACTTAGATCTCCAGCATTTGTTGTGAGTCTCTACGTTTCTTCCATGTCTTCCAATCTCACTCTGAGATCTCGTATCTGCCTCTCCATATCAGGATTTTCTGCCGGCCTACCTCTTCTTCTCACCTCCCTATCCTCGGGTTCAGGTGATTGTCTTTCCCTTCTGGGCGGCATGGTGAAATTTTCTCCTTTGCTGTGGAAAGAAAAGTATCTCCTGCTCTGATACCACTTGATGTGTATCAGAGTGCTTCAGTTCTTCTTTCTCCTCCCATTTGAAATATACAGACAAGATACTAGCTCTGATACCACTTGACAAAGACGCCCACCCGCACACGTCCGCTCTCACCAGGACCTTCTTTTAGCTCGGTCCGAAGAGTTAAAATTACTCTTCAACCCCCTGTCGGGAGTTCTCAATACCCACAGACTTTCTTTTTGATCTCCCTTCCTCGAATCGGGAAATCGGACCTCGCGATATCACAAGTCCCGAGCTCACGGAATCGGGCTTCACCAATCCCCGAATCCCGATGGAATACCCACTTCACGCCTTCCTTGTCTCCTATCGGAAATTACCCTATCGGGAAATCGGTACTCACGTGGTCGTGAGTCATTTCTCTCACGAATCTCCGATTCTCGAATTTCAATGCCACCTGTCCTCTGCGCTGTCACCTGGACCCCACGCTTTCAGGGTAAATCGGGAAATCGCGGATCGTGATTCCAATATACAAGAGTTCCGTGTCCACGAAAACTCCAATTTTCCAATGAGCTGACCTCCGACTCTCCTCCAGATGTTCGACACGTGTCCCTACGGAGATCAACGGCTAAGGTTATCCGTCGGGGTTTCGAGACTTTCAAGGTCTCTGATTCTCACCCTATGAAAACCCTGATGACTCCTTCTTGGCACCCCAGAGCTTAAACCCATTGCAACTTTCCTGTAATCTAATGGATGACGGGAAACACCCACTGATCCAACGGTTCCCCAATCTCTCGAGCTTGGGCTCGGTTGTGGTCATAACCCCCTCGTACTTCCCATGAGATCCACCGGCTAACGGGTTTTTGTCGGTCTCCTCTGTGAGATCTTGGTCGTCGATTTCCTCCTTGAGATTTCTCTGAAATGATTAAATGTTCCTTCTTCAGACTTGCTCCCCAAGCCTGTGCTTGAAATTCTTTCTTGAACCTTCCTTGACACGAACCTTTTATGCTCCCTTTCAATGATATCACAAAAGGTTCTATCCCTCTTGAGCTTTTACGCCATGCTTGTGCTCAGCCTTCAACGCTTTCCAAGTGTTTAATTTTTCAAACTCTGTGTCCGCTTAGCAGCAACAGTCGTCTAACTCCGTTGCTCAAACTAACAACTAAGATCTCTAGCTCCGCCTGCACACTCTTCGCACGGCTTCAACAACCCCTGCAACTTCTATGGAAATGAGAATAAGTGTTAAACTATCGAGATCTCATCAACGCACTCCTTGCGGATGAATTCAACTGCACTCTATGCAGGAATCTCCTGGCTCAGATAGAGAAACAATTGAAACTCATTATCTTCCTTCTTAGACTTCAGTTTTAAACCCTGAAATCACATGCACAGCATATTCAAAGCAAATGCATATCCAGAAAACAAACATTCAAGAGCACATTAACCACATACACAGAGAAACAACACCAGACATGAATTTGAATCAAAGACTCTCTTCTACTAACTCAAATCTGTACATAGGTGTTCTTCATACAATTCTCTGCCTACTCTTCTCTTCTGAATGCTTCTGAATTATCTGAATAATGATACAATGTACAAAGGAGGGTGTCTATATCCGTTTTCCCTCTCGAACTCTAAACTGTCTAATCTGGAAATAAAATCCTATCTAACTGCATTAACTAAAGTAAATACCGTATATCTAATTCAGACAAGAGCGTATGGCTCGAGGTCTGATACAACATACAAAAGACACTCCTTCATAAAGGATTCATTTAAGACTTGCGCTACAATCCCAAAGCATTTTCAAAAGTTTGGGTTTGTTTTTCCAGCTGAACTTTCGCTTGATGTGTTGGCTTGCTTGCTGAGTTGGCGATGCTCCTGCATCGTGTTCTAGTCATTCAATTCTCTTTGACAAGCATTACAAGTATGTTTCATGTTCACCATGACGTGGAGATTACCATCAAAACTCTAATATTCATGTATTCATTTGTTTATAGATAAAATATCCTTGCAAATATTTCTTGACCGTTAGTATCGCTAGATATAATGGATTAGAATATTTTATATATGGATACAATAACAATAGCCATTCATATTGAAACTCACTGATATATTCATGTTGAACTATTTAGCCTTTATTCCCTCACTAATATATTCATGTTGAACTATGCAACCTTTATAGCCAAGATGATGGTTTTATTATAGGAGAAGATGCTACTAGTAATTTTCCACTAGGTTTTCAACTAGTCAGAGTATGAATATGGGTCGAATTGTAACATCCCGCTCTTTTGAGCACCTGTTATTGACTTATTCTTTGAGGACACTTGCATTCAAGTGTTCTGGTTATAGTACATGGTTATTGTTTCTCTTATAAATTTTATGATGATGTTGATGGTTGTAATTTAATGTTATTTGATATACATGTATTGACAGATGTTATTGACGAGTTTTCCCTGAGTGTGTAGGACACTTGACAGATTGTGGGTGCCAATGGAATCATTGGACCTCCTTGGACTCCGGATTGAGTCAGAGAGTGGATTGTATTGGTTTGCGTATTTCATTTATGCATATGTGACATATGATTGATTATAGTATGATTTTATATATGGATCATTGACAATGTTTCGTTGATGGATCCAGGCTGACGAATTCTTTCTAATATGACTCACATAAAAAGTAAAGGGGCCATGCACATAGACCAAATATTGAATGAGAGGTGTGGTAGAGTCCCTGTCACAACCTACTATCACTCTTGTCATGGCTCGAATTTTAGGTTAACGATTACCTAGTTCGAGAGCTCCACGATGTCGTGAGGGTAGACTGAGATAGTTGTTCATGAAGATTTATAAGGGGCACACAATAAGATGAGGTCCTTATTCCTTAGAATCCCTTACGCTCTCACATGGTCACCCGAATGGATTTTTTACTCCAAGGGTTGGACAACTATCAAAACCAGTTAAAGGCGAATGACACCCTTGGAGCACAAACTGCGTCTTGAAGGGTACATCGCGTAAGTAACACTTGATTCAATGAATCTAGGCGTCCTAGAAAACCTTGAGTGAATAATTAAACCTTGTAAAATATTTAAGCATTGTCGGATTTAATTAATTAATTAAGGATTGAGATTATTAATTGTAAATCCCCGAATGAAAGTCTAAGCCTATTCAAAAATTAAGCCAAAGTCTAAGTTTGGTAAGAAGACTAAAACTAAATTATAAATTAAATAAAAAGGGGATAAAGTAAATCAACTAAGAATTAAGAAAATGTGAAAAATAAACCTAAAGATTTGATTTAAAACACATGTTTGCAAGAAAATACCAAATTGAAATTTAAGATAAAAAATGATTAAAGCATGAAATAATATGTGCACACATAGAAAGGAATCTAGAGTCTAGCTACCACTAGTTTAACTAGGAGAATACCCTTATTTTAACTCAACTCAGATTTAGTAAGGAGTGAGTCATTAAATGAGAATATGGAGAATAAAGAGACAACTAGGAGCAAATTAAGGAGCTCTTTTATGAAGGGTGAGAGAATTTGACTTTTAATTAAATCATAATATGTAATTGCTTGTGCAACTTGGGGAGAGGGTGACAAGTGTAAAGGGGAAATAATTCTAATTTATTTAATTAAAAAACGAATTAATTGTGCAAGTGGGGATGTGTCATTGAAGAAACTCCTATAAAGAAAATGGTCTAGAGAGAAAAGAGATCACACAGATAAAGTTATGCTGCAAAATTTTTGATTGGTTTTACTTGTGAGAGTTGGGATACCTAGCTTGAGATAAAGTGGTGGTTTTACCTTGCGAGACAAGCTGGAGCTAAAGTATTTTTCTGGTTTTGTGCGTGTGGCCTCTTTTATGGCTAAGGGAGTTAAGGGGAAGAATATTACCCCTAACGTTCGCTGGGAGGTACCAATCAAGTTTCTTACGGTATTCTTATTGAGTTTTTATTTATAATTGTGTTAATATTTTATTGCCATATAACATTCTTGTAGATTCGCCTTAACTGTGATTGCAAATCTGATATCTTTTCGCCATGATAATTGATGGGTTTTGTGTAATATAGAAACTGGAATTCTAGTTTTCTGGCATTTAATTCCTCAATCAAGTATTCGATTTCATTTGAAAATTGCGTTGCAATTACCATAGCTATGTTGAAAATTTATTAGCCGGACAAGTTCCCGGTAATTTATAATTACTTCCGGTAGTAATAAGTATTCTCTTATGACGGTCTTGAATCAATGGAGGCACCGCGAACTGCCAACCCCATAAACGATAGATTGTAAAGGTGTAAATGAGTTGGTGGGAGTCTCGGAGTAAATGTACAGGTTGGGATTAAGAACTGATCCGTTGCCCGATATACCCACGACCAGTTGGGTTTTAACGTGGAATATCTTCCCTCGTGGTCTACGGATCTACAGAGTCTTCACCCCAGCTTATAACTTAGTTTGTAACAAAAATATAAATAGTGAAAAGCAGATAGAACTGTTGGAATTCATCCTTATAACCTGTATTTTTCAGTCCTCTTGATCTTGCCAAAAATTTCGACCAGAGTTAAAAACCCCAGAATTAGTGGAGATAACAATTCGTCTTTTATATCTTTCCTCATCCGGTGCCCTAAGAACCCATAGATTCCGATTTGAGAATTCATTGATTCACCTCACCAACGGTCAGTTAACCTTTAGCTATCAATCCTTGAGCAGCTTAGGTATTGTCTCCGGTATCAATCCTTGAGCAGCTTAGGTATTGTCTGCGGTGTAAGAGGAGACAGGCGTGAGCCATGGGGGTTTCAATCGATTCGCTCCTTGCCTTGTAACCACGTTGTTTAAGCTATTTTTAGTAGTGCCTCCCTCTCACAAAATGTGAGGAACCAGAACAGAAGTTAAGGGTTTTATTACGCTGCCAGATCGGATTTCTTCCTCTCCGAGCCTGAGCGTTACATCAGAGTTCATTGGTCAATCCCGCAACCTCTCCTCGTCAATATCTCCTCTAATACTTGATGTAACAGAAGGGGGCGACTGAAATTATTATGAGGTTACACTTGCAGCTCTTAATAAATTAATTTCTCTTAAAATTCAAGTAAGAATTCATTTATATAATAATCAATATTCTCAAGTTAATGTTGTTGCTTGTTGGAGAAATTTACTTTTTAGAGTTAAGGAAAAGAAATATGACAACTCCTAACGAATGGACTTGCCCTTTTAATTTGAAGATTTGATTGTACATTCATATGATTGTTAGAAGACGATATCCTTGTCCTTAGAAGGGCCCTAATTTCCTTGATCTTCTAACTCATACTTATATTTTATCATTGAGACAAGGAGTAGTAGTAATACGTGAGACTATGCCTTCCTTCCTTGGGTGGGGTCAAGTCAGGGTTATATCCTTGGATAGATAGTTCAATGATGGTTGAGATAATGCATAATATCAATGAATATGAGAGGTATCCATATAGCCTCATATATATATATATATATATATATATATATATATAAATGAATTCTATCTAAAGGGTTGGGGATCTTGACTCGGAGAAGGGTGCAGGCTTATAATTAATCATGTCTCGTTTGGATCTAAGATCTGTTATATATATATATATATATATATATATATATATATATATATATATTATTAAATTTTAAGTCATATTACATTTCTTAGAGATCTTATCTAAGTCCTTATTTGTGAATTAAATGAAATCTAGTAAAAGAGTATTTTTATTACTTCCTAGACGATTAGGTTCGGAGCTTGGTCCATCTAGTGTCCTCATGTGTAGTTATTGGACTCTGAATTTTATTGTGAAATCAATTTACTAACATATGGATGTTAATGATAGATTGAATCCTTATATGAACTAAATGATATGAGGCTTCCCTAATTTCCTTCTAGACTGTTGTTATGCTTGACCCTCTTAGTTCTTTAAGGAGGGGTATGCAAGCAGTGATTTTTTATAAATTGCTAATTATAAATGATTTTCACCAGTTTTATAAAATGGATACATAATGTAAAATCAATGTTAATTTAATGTATTGATCTTCTTATGGGTTCTCATATTGAACATGTGATTTTAGCTTTTCCTTACATATTCACAAAAGAAATTCCTCATTATGAAGATGTGCATTCAAGCTACATGAAATTTTGATTGGGTTTACGCTCTTGATTTATTATCCTTATGAAATATCCTCTCACTCATATACACTCATTGTTTGCTTGAAGATCGTTAAGTACAGTAGCATATTCTCTTGCGCCATGAAAATAAAATTGATGATTACTCTTGCGCTATGAAATTAATGTTGATATAGGATTGGTTACGTAATTCGCCTTCTCTTGCACCATGAAAATAAAGTTGATGATTACTCTTGCGCCATGAAATTAATGTTGATATATGGTTGATTAAGTAATTAGCTTACTCTTTTGCCATGAACATAATTTTGATGTATGATCGATTATGTAATTAAGCTTACTCTTGTGCCATGAAGATAAAGTTGATGTATGAATGATTAAGTAATTATATTACTCTTGCACCATGAAATTAATGTTGATGTATGACTAATAATCTAGTCTGGAGTTATGAGTTGTGATTGATTAAGGGGGGCATAGATACCTCCTTGTTCCTCTGAACAGTTTCCAGTCCTGAGACATTAAATGGTTAAAATCAATCAGATGAATCCTGGACTTGAGCGTTGCTTATGTGTCTTGGATTTCCTAACCATGGAGGATAGGTTGGTTGGGTAGTTCTTTAATATTCAGTGACATGGTAAATCAATTATTAGTATTTTTCTCCAGTTGATCGTGACATGTCGATTTGTGTCGTTGTTTATTATGATGATGTGTTGATTACGTGCCGCTTTTAATTATGTTAATACATTGATTATGTGTCACTATTATTTCTGATGATGTATCCTCGGCGATGATATTAATTGATGTGACGATTTCAATATCCTAATGTGAAGAAAAAAATATATTACCATTTTACATCACTATTTGGTGTCATAACAGAGGGGATGTTACAGGAATATGYCGTTGATAGATCAACTTTTGGAGATTGAATTCTATGTCATCCTTGCATGGCAAGGTAGGGAAGTGCCTATAGAAATACATGTAGAATACTAGAAGGAACTTGCATGCAAGTGACCAAGTGGAAGTGTASGGTAGTTTTCAGCTCAACAACTTCCATGAGACAACAAAGCCACCACCTTTGGACATTGCAATAGGTTATGGACTATGAGTTATGAACAATGAGTGTGAAAAAACTTGATGTTTGGAATTAATGCTAAGTTGAAACTTAACATTAATCCACCTTGTTATCTATCTACTATAAATACATATCTTGTTTCCTGAGTTTGAAGCTTCTTGCCTCATCTCCTCGATATGAGGCCAAATAAGACAAGAAAGTTTCTGATTGGTTTAAGTGATGGATATAATTTGAAAGAACTTATTGGCCTAGAAGAAGTACTTAATAGATGTTCAATCTAAGACTTACGAGAACTATGCAATTTTCTTTTACATATATATTTGTTTTAAGTTGATGTTGTTGATTATGAATTCCTTCTACTTATTGAATTGGGTAAAGATATTGTTCCTTTTTTTGGATTTGAATTAATGAATCTATGATGTATATTCCTCTCATTTGATGGTTTATCCACTATAACTAATTTTATATAAGAGGCCAACAATGAATACATATCAGCATTGATGATGATGATGATTAACGTCCACTAAGACCGAATTGGTCTATCGGAACTTAAGAGGGTAAGTGATTACTTGCGATTCTTTAGAATTTTGTTTATGTGCTCGAAAAGAATTACGAGAAGCTTTCCAAGATTACCATAGTTTTGTTGAGTTAAGAGGTTAGAAAGGTTGGTAGTGTGACAAACAGGGATGATTTTAGGGGCTAAATTTCGCTCATGGGCTAATTTTCCATGGTTTTTCCAAAAACAAGATTCGCTATTTTAAAAAAGATTCACCCAAATTCTATAGGATAAAATTATTTTACCTTAAAAATCGCCAAAATTTTATTAAAACTACATAAAATCCTTAGAAATTTGAATAATTTTACAAAAATATCGTCAATCATTTATAGTTGGCATATGAAGGATTAGTAAGATTCGCCAAGGTTTCTAAATTTTAAAATAAATTTCAATCCTTAAAATCATCCCTGGTGACAAATATTTTGAAAATGAGATCTAATCTGGGTATAGGCTGGACAATCTAAGAGAAAGTTCTTTTCATCTTCAACCTTCTTAGTATCACAAGGGTGACACACTCTTTCATCCCATGGTGTTTTAGGAATTGACCAACGCTCAGTTTCACTATGGAGCTCGTGAGAATTTGTTCTTATCTTAGCAATGCTTAGGAATATTTGGGTACACATATGAGTGCGACAAGTAATTATCACTCTACATTCATTTTTGGATCTAGCTCTAGGGGTTCCTTCACTATTGATCATTATCATATGGGTTTATTATTGTATAAATACTTATCTAGAGAGGGACCATGGTTCTTGAAAAATAATATTTCAAGTGGTCCCTCTATTGACATGTTCTACATCCAAACATTGTTTTCTCAAAATCCAAGGCCTAGGACAATTGATGACCTCCACATTGTATGATGACATGATCTAGAAGTTCACTCCATTCGACCTATAGACACAATGTTGTTGAGGTGATGATGGATTTTATAACCTCATTAGAGCTAATTTTAAGAAACTTACAATGAATATTACTAATATATTGAAGAGCAATAGTGTTCCATAATTGCGTTGGAATATGTGGCAATCACATCTAGACTAGGGTTATATAAATAGACATGTTTATTGAGTTGAATTATTGGAACCATGGTTTGTGGAAGATAAAATTGTAGCCGCTAAACCATGGGGGATTCACCTTGTTGACCAATATCTTATCACGTTCATTCATAAAGGGTTTTTTTAATTATGAAAAAAAAATCAATATATATTGTAGATATTTGTAGGGGAATGCATGGTACTAGGGTTTTTGTAGGTATTGGGGGTATAGAAAGAGTTATTTAGTAAAAATAAGGGTTTTTTTGGAGAAATGTACTTTTTTTAACAGAAACGGTTGGAAATTTATATTAAAAAAGAGATTTAACATAAAGCAGAGTAATAGATTCTTTGTTCTTCTCCTAGAAAACTATATGACTGTTGCATTCTAATTACACTGGTGAAACCAGTCCAATAGGAGCTACTAATTTTCCATGTAAAAATGGCTACATATGTAAACAAAATGAGCAAAAATTTACAATTCATCAAAAAACCTGTCTAAAAGTTATGAAAAGCTCTCGGGTCCTCCTGGAAATTTGTTGGATATGTTGTTGGATTAGCATCTAGTTGTTGAATTTATTCTCCCGGGTTCGGCCAGATTGGAGCCATCGGTGAATAAGAAGGTACTAGAGGGTTCTCGTTTCTTGTTGTTGAGTGGAATTTTGACGGAAGCCTTGAACCGGTTGAATCATTGGAGTTTGCTAGATGTTGGGGACAGTTTATAGGGTTTACCAATTGTTGTTACATTTCTCTTATTTTCCTAGTATTCTTGTTGATCCCACGGAGAGCAATTGCGAGCTCTTGATTATCCCTGAGTTCTTGCTGATGTAATTAACCCTAAAAATCGGCTACTTCATCTCGCATCCCCTGGTTTTCCCTTTGAAAATCCTTGATATGAGAGTTTTTCGTTCTTCTGCACTCCTAACATCCACACACAGAGTATGGAATTTCTCCCTCAATTTCTCCGAGACGTAGGATAAGCAAGTGAAGGGGGCGCTGGATCTTCGCCCCATGATGGTGAGAGGGCATAACAATGAACTATCCTAGACTTCACTATATAAATGTAGAATGATACATGAATGGGAGTTTAGTGTTAACCATAACTATGGGAGGGAGAGTGTCTGCACACACTTAGAGGAATAGAGAGTTTGAACTACCCACGAGCCGATGAGATCTCACACATAGAAGAGAAGGGGAAGTAACACCCTAGGAGCTGGGAGGGGCATCATAGAGTATGAAATTGTTGAGGATTTAGGAAGAAGGAAGGGAAGTGGAGAAGGTGGCACAAGGAAGAAGAGGGGGGGCACATGGTCGTGACGACACGGTCATGTGACGAGGGGGGGGGAAGCTGGGGGGGATGGGAAGTAGTTATCCAGTGAGGAGGGGGGCTGGGAGGGGGGGAGGGGTTGAGGAGGAAAGGGGGGGGATGGGGTAGTCGTGAAGGTCAGGAAAAAGGGAGGGGGATAGATTCGGGGTAGATTTCAGAGAGGATAGATCCAGAGTTGAGAAGGGGAACCATCTAAGATAGTGGGATTTAGGGAAGCTAAACATGAGAAAAAAATTGGTTGGTGAAGAGTTGGCCATGTTCTAGAGTCTTTACTGATTTAGCTAAGTGATCAACTTCCTAATTCTGAGAGTGGAGGATATGGAAGAAGTGGATCTTAGTGAATTTTCGTTGCAAGGTTTTAGTTCGAGAGTGAAGGACGTTGGATATTTGGGTGGAAGAGGTTGAATGTCCAAGGATATCCCTTATTACTATTTCAGATTCTCCAAGAACGGTGAGGGTATGGATATTTCTCAATTGATCAATTTGGAGTCCCATGTAGACAACAAGACTTTCCACTTTTTTATTAGTGTTCTTCCCAGGTCCCTAGAAGTAATTTGATATCTTCTATTCATCAGAGTCAAAGATAACTCCCCCCACACCTACTGCCCCTTTGGAAATACATATTAGGAGGGAAGTTTACCAAATAGATTTTGGGAGGTATTTATCAATATCTAGTGAAATTAAGGGTATTATTTAATATTCCATGATTTCATGTGCTATTTCACAATTTCAATGAGTAAAGACCATGAGCTCTAAACCATGGTCTTGTTTCCATAATAATTGGCATTTTTTTCACTATAAAAAATGACAATGAAAAAACATTTAGAGAAATTTTTTCTCTTCAATGATTTGTATCAATTTAGCTTTATCATCATTAGCTAGTAGTAATCTATTGAATAAATTGGCCATATTCCATTAAATATCAATATGAGATATTTGTAAAAGTAGTTCCATATTTCATTAGTAATCTTCACTAATTGAGGAGTCTTCAGGTCCAAAGGAGATGATGATTTATTTTGGACTACCTTCTTAAAGGAGTGAGGGTTTACATATTTTCCCTACTTGGTCCCCCATACAGAGGATACCATATAGAGTGTTTGAGGAAGATTATATCCCTCAACATATAAATATTTGATGAAGATGGATTACTAAGGAAAGGTTTTACATATTTTAATGTATAATTGGCCTTCTAAGAAGATCAAATTATGTTAATCATGAAAAATACCCTCCTTAGCCTAGATTTTTCCCATCACATTGTATATAGTTTCTGAGTTTTTTTTTCTCTAAGATTTTTGTTTGCTCAAATAATGTTTTCATGAAGATATAAATTCCCCCTCAAGTGAAATGAAAAAATATTTTTTCTTGATATTTGGTCTAATAATTGGGAATATTTTCATTGTTTTTAAACATTTTATCATATAGTTAGCAAGCAACCTCATATATGTAACACATTGCTAGTATTTCCTAACTTGATTCACTCTTAGGATTTTCTCTAGAAGATTGATGTGTGAGCAAGAGTATTCAACGACGTTGGTCTTGATAAAAAACAAAAACAAAGATTATTATATTTTCCAATTGTTCCTTAATCTAACCCAAAAACAACCACAAAGTATAGAGAATAATATGCCTAATGATGTCATACCTACCTTGAAGCAATGGTCATTCCAAAAGGGATAAAATCATGGGTGAAAATCTAAACATAATGATCATATTGGGTTTGAAATGAGGTGATTTACAACAAGGTTTTCTATGGTGCTCTCGAAAATCTTACTATAGAATCCATGAGGAGGTCACATGCTTTCTTCTCAACATGAATATAATAATTGGCATGTAACATTTCCCTAATGTTTCCCTCCACCTAGTATGCTATTGTTTTGTCAACTAACATAACAACCTAGATACTTTTAATATTTTGTGCATTTAACACCTTGCTTTAAATATTCAACACCAAGTATTATACAATTAATTGGTTAAGACCTATTTACATAACATGTTTTCATAAGTGTTAAATTTAAAGGGTCAATTGGGTGTAGCTTGAGTGGTTATGAGGAAAAGTTGTTACCCTCCCCACCTAATTTCAAATCCCACTTTGTGACATTTTTTGTCTTAGTGGGATGATTTTGGATGAGATATGTATGATATAATAATGAGTTGTTGACTTGGACTTGTGCCCTGAAGAATCTATGGTTCACCCTAGGTACCATTCTCAATATGATGGGAAGTGCTCGAGCAATCTACCTCGAAACATATTACCTTAAAAAAGTGGGGATTTCACATACAAAGGTGATATTGAACAATTTTTCTTAAATGATACTATAAAAATCCAACTTTCCTAATGTCACCCACTTAGATAATTAAGAAAAATAATTATGAAACTATCATTTCTCTTTGAATCTCAAGAATGAGTACAAGGAAATCGAAGGAATTAAGTTTTTCCCAAGGCTAATGCTTAGTGCATGGTGAATAATAAGGGAAAAAATATAATCTTTTTCCCAAGGGTGAATCCTAAAGAAAGGTCGATAAGAAGGGGAAAATTGCAATAGATGAAGCTAAAACCCCATGTGATCATCTATAAAATTACATGAGTACATCAAGATGTTAATGACATCATTGTGTCCAAAATTTGATGTCAAAATAAGAGAATGACTCATAAATTTGTAGTGAGAAGGGTGACACATTCAAGAAATCACATTCTTATGGGGATCAAGTCTATATTAGGCATTGAGTATGTAATATTCCCCATCTTGACCAACAAACATTACTTGCAGAAAATACACATAAATTCAAAAATTTTCTTGCTATCTCATTTCCTGTAGCTTACCAACTAAAATTTTACACAGATTTAATTAGGATATGACACCCATAATTAAATGCATCTACAAATTTTTAAATGAACATGGATATAGCTAATAAATCATATACAAAAACACATAAAGCCATTCCCACACACATGATAAAATGTTCAGCCATAGTATTTATAAGAAAAATAAAAAAAATAGATAAACACTTATCTTTCAAAACATTTGTGCAACCAACTTCTTGGGAAGGACATTCCACCCAACCATATACTTATTTTTTCATTTGTTATTTTTTTCTATTTGTTGTTTTATATGTCGAGGGGAGAAGATGATTATTTGTCGAGGAACATAGTCAAAATTGTGATGCACAAGTTCATGACCTACAACTACATAAAATCCAAGCTGGGGTCATGAATCAACCTTGTGATTGGTCCAAACTGAATGGGGAAAATATCTCTAGTATGTGCGATTGCAATAGTTCTAGCCAACAAACCCCAAGTTGTTATTTCCTCCATTTTGTGTGTATATATGATGTTCTAGGGTTTTCTATTAAGAATTTAAGTGAACCCTGGAGAATGAATATGGTGTCTATATGAATACAAATGCATGTTTTTGTTGTATTTTTTAGGGAGAGCATAGAATATTGAAAACTATGTCAAATGAGGAGAAGATTTGGGGTGGATAGATATTTCCTTTCACAGAAATGCTATAGGAGAGACCATTATGATTACACGAAAAATTGATAGATATAATAGGTATGAATGGTAGATTAATGGTATGGGAGATAATTTGATTTACGAACTTAAATGAAACTTTTGAATGCTTTGTTTCACCATTAGCACTTCCCAATCAACACTCAGGTGCAATGTCGGTGACACTAGGGGCTAGGAAATTTTTTTTAATACCTACATTGACCAAGAATGTATGAAACCATCCTCCACCCTGCTTGGACAAGATAAATGTGTCACACATTTGGGGAATTGAACCCTGGTGGGGGCTATATCACCACCCTTTCTTAACCAACCAATTATGTCCCCATTGACAAGTCTATGAACTTAAATTGCCCTATTAAAAAACCACAAAACATAAACTCAAAAGAATTTTGGGAACTTTCCTTCACTATTACCGCTTCCCAATCAACACAAAAGTGGAATGTGGACAACACTGGGGGATAGAAACTTTTCCCATTGCCTACACCAAGACCATAGGTGTCCATGTCTTCCCCCTTTCAGAGAAGCTAGACATGTAACACTTTTGGGGAATTGAACCCTAGTGGAGGGGGTATATCACCACACCCACTTACCCAACCAGTCAACTCCCCAATGACAAATCTTAGAACTTAAAATCAACAGTAAATTGATAAGTTTAGCAATAACATTGAAAAACACGACAAATTTAGAAATAGCTCACTAGTTTGACCAAAATGGGGTAAGTTTGACTTAAATTGCAACTCATACTTGATAAGTAATTGTCATACTCAACAAGTCTTGTTATAGAGTAGAAGTTTTCATGAGTAAAATTTTGTATACTATAACTTTGGCCAAATGCATCAAGTACTAGGTTTCAAGAAATAAATTATTGGATCTAAATAGTTTTCGGATAAATTTTAACTAGTAAATTTTAAAATATGTCTCAAATTTCAATGACTATTTTTCAAAAATATTGGGTTCCCCCTATTTGATTTAGTGTCATCTAAACAATAGTAAGCTGAAAAACCTTTGGCATTAGGGGTAGCAACTTTGTCCATCATTATTCCTATCCCACTCACACTACCATGACAGTCCCCACTCTTTCAGAGGACTGAACATACCACAATCTTTGGGGAAATTGAACCATGTCAGGAGGGATATCACCACCCTCGCTTGACCACCAGTCAAGACCCCATTGGTAGTAACTTTAAAATTTTATAGAATAATAATGGACACTATGCAAAATAACTTTGTATGTGAGTTAAATAAAATCATTGTTGTTTTGTCTACACAAAAAAGACACATACAAAGACACTCTAATCAGGCCAACCAATACTCCAATCAAAGAGGCATATTATGGTGATCTCGCAAAATATCTATATGCTCTTATTCTTTACCTCTTTCCTAAGTTGCATGAAACATGGAAACATGTACAATTTTTTGAAATGGTAATGCTTGGGAATGTGAACCCCCGAACGTGAGGGAAACATGGTATATAAAATATAAAAAAAAAATGTAGACATTAGTTTTTTTTAAATAACACATTATCTTGCAAGAAAGTAAGCAAGAAAATAAGAATTCTACACATAAATGACATTTTAGAAGGAGACCCATGTCTACATTAACTCTCATAGATGATTACATGATGAAAAATCCCATATCTTGGTGGTCTTGACTAATGCCAATATCATACCCTCATACATGATAGAATCGAGTGGAAACACTACAATCTTGCCCACCCTGAAATCATGAAAAATGTTTAGTTTGTTGAACTCTGAATGGGATATGAAATTCTACTTTATCCATATGAAGTATGATGAGGTTGGAACCACTGTCAAACATCCCAAAACATTTAGTGGTAATGTTAGATAAAGGAGAATGCCAACTTGAGAATGCCAACTTTTACTCTAAGAATTAAATATTATCATTAATTACCAAGGTGACAAACTCCTCAAAGCATAATATACTATCTTTTTTTTTTTTGTCTTGGAGGGTCATTAGCAAGGACAAGGTGATATTTTCCTGTGTCCAATGCTCCTCTCGGACACTTAGTTGGGCCCAAAAAAATCCAAAAATATGGATGAAAGATTACTTGAAATGGATGAAATTCCCTGGAAACATTATCATCCATATCGTAGGATGGTGTGTCTAAGGTGTTATGTACCTGCTACAGTGTTTTCAACGTGTTATGTATTGGTTTCAATGTTTCTAGACATTTTAGGTACTGGGACATTGCCTGCAAACTAGGTGTTTCCTGGAACTTAACCTCTCTCTCTTTGTAAGTCCTTTGACAAATATTCTCTAAGGGGTTGCACCACAAAGAACGAATTTCCTTCTACTTAAGTGCCACTTTTGAGGGGTATTTTTTTTTGCCAAAATTTTTCAGGGATTGCACTCAACCTCATCCCTTTGAAATGCATGGCATGTAGGTGGGACAAAGAATAGTAAGAATGTAATATAAATTGGCATTCCATTCTATATGCAACTTGATTACTTTATTTTCTTTTGTATCTTTGTCTTAAAAATAATTAATTGTTAATAGTTTGCAATTATTTAGCTGAAATTCAAATAATGCTTTTCATTAGCAATAATGTAAAAAATGTTATTGGACATGGAATTGATCTTTTGGGTAGTAAGCATCAAAACATCAAAATGTAATGGTTTGCACTCATAGCTAATCTAGAACTTAAAAAATTGGGGTTTTGTTTCATTTGGTACATGAAAGTGATGATATTAATTTTTTATTTACTACTAGATCATCTTGTAATTTTGAATAATTGGAAGGAGAAAATACCTATGTTCTATTGTTGTAGAAAGTATCGTTTCAATGCAATTGAAGATTAAAGATTAACTCCCCCATACATCTTATGTCTTCCATGCCAATTGTGAATATTTAGGGTGGATAGTACCAAAAAGGGAAATTTAGACATTGTTCACAAGTTCAATATCCAAGTGGGCAATTTGACATAGGTATTGATATCTCAACTAACTATTCTATGAGTGGAGAAAAGTTTTGTTTGATTACACTTTGAAAACCTTTTTTTAATTCAAGGTTTGAAATGTCTTTTATTTTTTTCATCATTATTCTTTTATGTGAAATCCCTCATTGAATCCATTGATTTTTTCACTTTAGTTAGAAATTTATGACCATAATATGGGCTATAATTTCTCATCGTTATTTAGTTTCTCATCTTTGAAGGTTGTTTCATGGTGTGGCATTATCTACTATTTCTCTAGTTAGAAAGGAAAAGTTGACTTGTAGAAGTAGAAACATGGCTTGGAACCGTTTTTCATGGGAAATCAGTGGAATTTGTGAGATGGTTGTTGACCTTCTTTTCACTTGTGAATGAAGTGAAGGTAAGGTGAAACTATGAAGGGTTGGGTATTTTTCTTCAACAGTTTTCAATTTCTTCTCAATTTTTATTATGAAACAATGAAATTGTTTTCAATTTAATCTAACCCCATTTTTATTTTATTGTTGTTGTGGTTGGGAAACCATGGAGGGCTTGGTCGTAGATTTGTAAAGAGAGTGTGTATTAGGGAGAAGGAGGCATAGTTTTGTGGTAGGATTTCAATATTACCATACTATGAACCTATTTGTTTCTCAACATAGAGAACTCTTGGAAATCTGTTTGGTACTTTTCTGCATGGAGGTTTTCCTGCATTTGGGTTTTGGAAACTATGGGTTTTGGGAGTTGGGTTTTCTTGTATTCTAGTAATTGTTGTTTTTATTGTAAATGCTAGGGTTTCACGATGGTGATGCTTTCATCCAATCCTAAAGAAAAAAAACTAAAATCTAGGGATTTCACTTGTACTCTACATTTGGGATTATACTCTAAATTTAGGTTTTTCTTGTGGTGATGCCTCCATATAATCCTAAAGTAACCAAACTAGAATCCTTGGTGATTCCTAATTTGGGATTTTACTTATGCTCTTCCCTTTCTCATTTTTCTCTTTGATAACACCCTTGAAAAATGTGATGGGGAGCCTATGAAGCTAAAACAATCATAACATGGAGTGGTTACCATTTGAGGAAGGAGATTCCTTACCCCATAACCTCAAACTCCAAGCTAACCTACACCAAAACTTGTAATGCCAACCCCAAAACTGGATTTCAGGTGAAGTCCCCAAGTTGATGTGATTGCATCCCCGCTTATAATTTTGGTACTAACAATGCATTTTATCTACCTCATTCCCATGTTATCCCATTACCAAGTATGCATCATCATTTATTTATGTGGCCTCTCATGTCTTCATCTATTTTTAATATTTCATTAACAAGTTCATTTCCCTTGACACATTTTTCCGTATTCCTCTTATTCCTCACTATTTTCGTCACAAATAAGGATTGGTCACTGGAATATGAGGATTCATCAAGGTCATGATCTATGCATTGGTCATAGGACTATAATGTTGCTTAAATCATCTTGAATTTTCCTAATCATCTTATCCATTGTTCTTATTTCTTAAACCATAAACTAATTTCACCAAAAGAGTTTTCATGTAGGAACTCTCCCCATAGGCCTATGGGCACGCATCTACAACTCTACACACAAAGAGTTTCCATGTAACAAATATTCCCATAAACTCGTGGACACATTTGTAGATGCTACAATTCTACCCACAAGCCCATGCTAATATTTACCATATTTATAAATGCTACAATTCTACCCACATGCCCATGCTAAGATTTACCATGTAACAACTCTGTATCTACAAATATTCCCATGAACCCATGGAAAAAGTTTCCATGTACCAACTTTGGCTCTACATTTTTTTCCCACATGAAAAAAGTTGTAGATGTTATATATTTAAATAGAAATCTTAAAACAAACTCATGATACTTCAAGAGAAATCATTATCTCATTGAATTTGTCCAAATAAATCCATAATATAAAATGAGAAAATGTTATGTGCAACGATTTTTGTTCCAATATTAATTAATCAGTCTTAGTGAAACAATGGTTTTATACATAATATACTTATTTTATTATTAAACATTAACTATCATTATTCATATTTCTTTATTAGTCCCTGTTGCCTTAAGGCAACGGGGATTATTGTAAACTGTTTTCTCCCCTCATATTATTCCACACGCAAACCTATGCATTTTTTTGGTAACTAATCAAGGACTATTGTAAACAGTTTTCTCCCCTCATATTATTCTACACTCAAACCTATGCATTTTTTTGGTAACTTATTCTAAGTTTTCATTTAGAAGATATATCAAGTACTTTTTTTAAGTACAATAAAATATTTCGACATGTTTTGTTGACCAATAAAATATTTGAGTATGTTTTGTTGACCAATTAAAAGATTTGAGATCTTATTTTACCTCATATCGAGGTAATTTTAATCTATATATCTTTATATATGTTTTCTTGCTTATTTGGCCTCATATATCGAGGCCATTTTAATCCATGTATGTTTTCTTGCTTGATATAAACTCAATATATTCGATTTAAAATTTAGAAATGAACTAATGCTATCTCAAGAGATAGTGAGATAGCGAGATAACATTAGTTCTTTAACATTTGTTGTTAGTATAGTGTATCTTAAGTTTTTCTTTTAACCATTTTATCTTATCACGTATACAAAGTTCACATCTTATAGCATATCCTAACTTCATAGTTATACCAAATATCTTCTTTGTATTGTCCAGTGTCTCAACGTTGCACGCTCAACATATGACACGCCCTGCTCCTCTTCCACCTGCCCCTTAGATTAGAGGAGAGGATTTGCTTGCCTCGTCCTCCATCCATGCTTAGAATTGTTATCATATTTCTAGGCTCTTTCTGTTCTGATGGCTGTGTGCATGCTTAGAATTGTTATCATATTTCTGGGCTTTCTCTGTGCTTGTGGCTATTCGCTGTCCAGGTGCATGTACAGGGATAATCCTTGGTGAAGCTACACAACCCATCTAGTTCGTTGAATGGGAAAGTAAGAACATTTAGTTCGTTGAATGGGAAGGTAAAAATCCGATGTTTATTCCTCTGCAAAATAACAAGAGTCATAGGTTAGAATTTTCAATTTTCATTTGGAATGGGCTTTGATTGTTTTATAATTATTTTTCTACAATAGGCAATAGTCATAGAAAGACGGTTACTACAAATATAGATTTGGCGTAGATTTTGCAAGCTGTAATAATAGGTTTCAATCATGAAATTTAATCAGTTTGGTTCTCATGGAGGGCTCAATCATGAAAATAAATTTGTTTGCCCCTCATGGGTGGAAGATTGTTCACGTACAACTCACTCACTACATGAATGAAAGGCAAAAGTGGTCTTGGGTAGTCACTTTCTACCCAGCGAGGAAGACTAAGTTTACAGATTACATAATATTGAAGACTAAGTTTACAGATTACATAATATTGTTGCATACTTCTAGATATGGTTCATTGATCTATGAATTCATTTTTCTATCATTTTTCTATCCATTGTAATTTTTCATTTTTTTTCCTAAAAATTCATTGAAATTTGGTAACATACATTTAATTTCAGAAAAAATATGGCAAGAAGAAGTCAGTGATGTACCATTGTATTGATTTTTGTCTGGGTGAAACTCCCACGTCCCCTCGTGCACGCATACCAAATTCCTCCTAGGCTTTGATTTTCTATACAGACTCTTTTATTTGAGAAATTGTAGGCAGATTTCAAAAAAATGAACAAAGCTTCGCAATTCAACCTCGTAGCAGAGTGCAGTTTTCAGTTTCTACATTAAAGTTCATCACTTTGAAACCGCCTTTTCCAAAACTTGCATAATAAGAGAACGAACTCTCTACCCAGCTGTTTTAAAATAACTTTAAAGCTAGAGGTAAAATCTCTAAAAATAAAAAAAACAATTATGATAACAATACTTAAAACTTGCAATGCTCCGATGATGTTTTAGGAGAGTTCTCTTGTATAACTGTGCTTGATGGCGGTTAAGGAGAATTCTCTTGTATAAGTGTGGCACTTGCAGAGGCACACTTATAAAAGAGAACTCTCCTTAACCAGCATCAAACATAGTTATACAAGAGAACTCCCCTTAAGCATCTTAAACATCATCAGAGCCTTTTCTCCAACAAACAAATGAGTTACCTCACCGAAGAAGATAGGAGTTTTACTATCATTCCTCTCGCACTTTTCACCTCCCGAAACACATAAAGACCCAGCCCCATCTTTGTCTTCTTTTAAGATTACTGAGTGAGACAATATATTTACAATTACTCACTGAGAGACTTAAAAAAACCCAGTGTCTGCCAAATTTTTATTTTTAATTATTCTATATAATTGTCTACCAAATTTTTATTTATAATTATTTCATATAATTACAATTACTGTCTACCAATTTTTTTTTTTTAATTATTTCATATAATTGTCTACCAAATTTTTATTTATAATTATTCCATATAATTACAATTATTGAATTACTGACTGAGACAATATATTGACATTTACTCACTGAAAAAACCCAATGTCTACCAGTTTTTTTTTATAAGAATTAATACCATTTACTAAAACTTTTTGATAAGAATTAATACCATTAACTTTTGAGACAAGCACCGTTTACTATCACATTACATAGTCCATTTATTATTACAATAAGAAGGAGCTCAACAAATATTTTAACTATGATGTCTTTGGAAATCTCTTAAAATTTATTTATGTCTTCTTTTTCTTTTCGATTTATACATCTGAAATGTTGGAGATCATTCCACAATAAATGACTTTACATCAATACAAGTGATGATAACCAACTCTACAACCGTCTCAATCATCCTAAATTAGCACTCGATTTCAGCACTGAAGGGGGTTTAGGTTTCAAACCATATAAACATATTTTTTTAATTGTTCTCAAAAATCATTTTCTCTACTTCATTCAAACCACAACATGCTTGTACCTTCTAAATGTTTCTTCATTGCAGGGTAGTTCAATAGTTGCTAAATGGATTTATAAGAGAACAGAAAAATATTGTTTCTTCATTGCAGGGTAGTTCAATAGTTGCTAAGTAAGATGGATTTATAAGAGAACATAAAAATAATTTGGCTAAAGGCCTACTATTGTAATAGTGAAGATGCGATGAATAAAATGGAGTTGATGGATTATTAACACTGTTACTCATTCCCATACCATTTTATTTTGGTATTGGCAAAGATTATTTTGGTTTTGGCAAAGATCTGCTAACACTTCTATTCTACCCACGATATGGTTTTCTTCCCACTCCAACATATTTAGTTGTTATTGAAATTGGAATAAATTCTGGCTTTCTTCTCACTCCAACGTATTTAGTTGTTATTGAAGTTGAAATAAAGAGTGATATTGAAAATTGCTATAACATGAGTAACATAAAGTAACTGATATTGAAAATTGCTATATATATATATGTCATTTCAAATTCTAAAGGCTGAAAACGCATTGCATATTACTTAACATAGTCGTTTCCATTAAAAAGAAGTGGAGGTTCTCATTACTTTAGAAAACCCACTATTTTCTCCTAAAAGAGCACGTTATTCTTCTCTTCCTTTTTAGCTTAGCTCATCGAAGATGAGCTCTTTCAATCCTCCATTCTTCTCTTTCAATCCTCCATCCTTTGCTGAGTAAGCAAGAGCACGTTATTCCTCTCCTCCTCCCTATGACATCCTAGTTAATCTCTTTCAATCATCCATTCTTTCCTCAGTGATATGGCGCTGCCAAATTTCAAGTTAATATAACTTGCCAAACATAGAAATTTTATAAATCCTTCGCAACAACCATATTTATGTAAAAAATTTAAAAATCCTTCGCAACAAACACATTTATGTAAAAAGTGGTTGATATATCAACCACTTCCAGTATATCAACCACTTTTTACATAAATGTGGTTGTTGCTAGTTGACGACCAACATACCAATAACGATTAATATATTAATATCTTTATAATAATAATCTATTAAATAATTATTAATGTAATAATGTATATTAATATATTATTAATTATTATATTATTAAATTAATATATTAATATATTAAATAATTAATAATTTATTAAAAATCTGTTACTTAATATTGTTAAAGTATTAGTACATTCATATGGTTTCTAAATTACTAATTTAATGTATTAATTACTAAATTAAAACATTAATTTATTAAATTAACTTACTTAATATATTAAGTTATTACTAATATAAATTAATATAATTAAATTATTACTTAATTTAAATTATTTAATATATTAAGTTATTACTTAATATAATTTAATTTAATTTAATAACTTAATTTATTACTTAATATATTAATGTATTAATTTAAATTACTAACTTAATGTATTAATTAAAGTATTAATTATCTAAATTAATATATATTGTAATATTCAAATATAAAATTAGTAATGTATTAATTAATAAATTAATATTATTAATATAATACATTAATAAAACAATAATACATTAAAAAGTATTATAATATTTAAAAATACATTAAAGTATTATATTATTTAAAGTAATAATAAGTTAATAAAGTATTTATACTCTATTAAAATAATACATAAATAAAATATTGATACATTAATAAAGTAATGTCACATTAAAAATGTAATACTACATTATACTTATAATAATGTATTAATAATGCTGAAATATATCATAATTAATATATTTATACATTATAYATTATTAATACATTAATAAAATATTAATATATTATAATAATGTATTTATAAATAATTTTAATGTATTAATACATTATTATATTAATGTATTAAAGTATAAATTAAAGTAATATATTAAAATATATTAACATATTGATGAATTGAAAGTTAATTAGTGCATTAATTGATTATTGTAATGTTCAAATGTAAAATAATTATTGTAGTAATTAATTAATGTCAATAAGAGAATACATTAATATTCGTGAGAAATGTGGTTGACGTAGAGAAATTTTCGTTACATTGCGATGTTGGGAAATGTTCGTCACATTGTGATATTGAGAAATATTCATCAATTTGCGATGTTGGGAAATGTTCGTCAATTGCAATGTTGGGAAATATTCCTCGCAATGCGATGTCAGGAAATGTTTTGACATTGCAACATTGAGAAATGCTTATCACATTGCGACGTTGGGAAATGTTCGTCACATTGCGACGTTGGGAAATGCTCGTCACATTGCAATGTTGAGAAATGTTTGTAACATAATGATGTTGGGAAATGGTCATGACAATGTAAAATTAGTAAATGTTCTTGACATTGCAACAATGGGAAATGTTTGTCACGGTGCGACAATGTTGAATATTCATCACATTGCGATGTTGGGATATGTTCACTGGAATGGAACGTTGGGAAATATTCATGACATTGTGATGTTAGGAAATGTTCATCACATTGTGATGCTAGTAAATGCTCGTCACATTAAGACGTAGAGAAATTTTCATCACATTGTGACGTTGAGAAATGTTCGTTACATTGCGATGTTAGGAAATGTTTGTCACATTGCAACATCAGGAAAATTTGATGACAATGCAAATTGTAATGTTGGGAATTATTGCTGAGAACGTGATTTCTTGAAACACTCGGCACATTGTAAAATCATGTTTTACTTGTGTGATGTTGGGAAATGGTAGTCACAATGAAATGTTGGGAAATGCTTGTCACATTGCGACGTTGAAAAATGTTCGTCACATTGCGAAGTCGAGAATATGTCATTAAAAACCAATGTTGGTAATAAGTCATTGCAATGTAATCTGAGTAAACACTCGAAAAATTGTAGAATCATATTTTATTTTTCTAACGATGGGAAATGGTCTTCACAAAGCAATGTGGGGAAATGTTTGTCACATTGCGACGTTGGGAAATGTTTGCCACATTGCGACGTTGAGATATGTTCATCACATTGTGACATTGGGAAGCAGTCATGACAATGTGACATTAGGAAATGTTCATGACATGGGAACATTGGGAAAGGATTGTCACAATGCAACATTGGGAAATGTTTGTCACATTGTGATGTTGGAATATGTTCATCAAAATGTGATGTTGGGAAATGTTCGTCGCATTACGACGTTGGGAAATGTTTGTCAGATTGTGACATTGAGGAATTATCATCACATTGCAAGGTTGAGAAATTGTTTTTCACATTTGCAATGCCGAGAAATGTTCATCAAAATGCAACGTTGGGAATTATTCATCATGATGCGAAGTCAAGAAACAATTGACACATTGTAGAATCATAAATAACTTTTGTGGAATTGGGAAATGATCGTCACAAGGCAATGTCGGGAAATGTTTGTCACATTGCGACGTTTATAAATGTTTGTCACATTGCAGTGTTGTAAAATTTTTATCACATTGAGATGTTGGGACATTTTGACAAAAATATCTCAACAATGCAATGTGATGAAAATTTCCCAATGTTGCATTGCGAGAAACATTTCCCAATGTCGTGATGTCATGAACATTTCCTAATGTCGCATTGTAATTAACATTTCCCAACCTAGTGTGACGTTGGCAAATTTTTGTAAAAATGCAATGTGGGGAAAAATATTTTACTTTGCAAACAATGAGTTATACTTATTTGTAGGACATTGATAGAAAATCATCTTCAACTTTGCAGGTGAGGAATTATACTTACTGTAAGGACATTGATAGAAAATCATTCAATAATTTATACGCATATTAAATACATTGACATAAAAACATATTCAAATTTTTAGATGATGATTTATACTTTTTCTAATGACATCGATAACAAATCTACTTGATATATATTTTGTAGATAATGATTTATTCTTTTTATAAGGACATTTAAGTAGACCACATATGGATCATATATTGTATATATTGGACCATGATAGAAACTATGACTATTGTTCATCCATATATACAAAATATATTATATTAAGATTGAAACATTGTGCATTTTATTTTTATATATTAGTTCTAGTTGTGTTCGAGTTATTTTTTATTTTTCATCACAATTTTATTCAACAACTATACAAAAACAGTTTGATTTACTCTATAAGTCCATGACACATACGAGACAAGCTGCTAAATATGTGGCACTCAGAACGAGTTGGGACATAGATTCCTCTTGTTTGGTGATCTCAAAAAAATACAACAATAATAAACACAACATGAAAACACATTAAAAATAAAATATTAAATAAAACATTTTAAAAAACATAATTTTAAAATGTCCTTAAAATACTTATACAAAATATAAAAACCCCATTAGTATTTAGAAAAATCCCAATAATTTAAAAAACAATATTCAATCAATACATAATATGACTACTAAAAGAATTACATAAGTAGAAATAAAAATAATGATGTATCTAAATAATGATAAACTTATAAAAAAACATTAATTAAAAAAATATTATAAAATAAACATTATAAAAATTAATTAAATAAGTAGAAATAAAAATAATGATAAACTTATAAAAAACATTAATTAAAAAAATATTATAAAATAAACATTATAAAAATTAATTAAAAAAACAGGAAATAAAGGCATTAATTAA